>JASDQU010220208.1:4801-16489 GCA_032191745.1 Picea mariana
GATCATTGGAATACTCAAAAACTTTAGCCATAATAGTCTTATTGCACAAAGACTTCCCTTGCAAGATCGTTCAATGTAACTTTTGTCTCTTTGACCGGATCTAGCGGAAGAGAGCCAATATGGTCAACCCTTTACCTTTCAGGGATGGCTCCACACTTTCAGGTGAAAGAAATTAGGTCCTTCTAGACTAGTGGAGCAGTTGGTTATCCACTTTGAATCAAAGACTCAAAAGTAGAAACATGTCGCCAACCTAGGGCTAACTATCCAACAAACAATCAACACTCAACTAAAAGGTCCTAAGAGCGATCAACAAACAAATAACACTCAACTAAAAGGTCCTAAGAGCGATCAACAAACAAACTTCTCTCCCAAAGCTCAACCCAAGTTGGTTAAGTCTTGAGTCTAAGTAAATGAAGAGATTATCAAAAAGACCTTCCAGAAACTTATATGAGTTGATTAAGTCTCGAGACCAATCAATGAATGAATGATATATAGTTATAGTAACCTCCTGCAATAATCACCCAAGGTGCAAGTACCCTCGTGAATATGGACACCCTCTAAGGGAGTTGAGATAATGATTATGTGTCTGCCTTAGGTACCACGAGCACTTCCCACTCACAGTCACCTCTGAGATGTCCTAGGAATGGCCACTAGAGTTACCAATTCACAATTGGCGATCGAGAAAAACAGTCGTGGGTTGAGATCACATGTATGGTCAAGGAAACAAAGCCCGAAGCTTTCGAGAAGTGATCTCACCCAGAGGACCTGACACTTCTATAAACCCACGTACATGTAGTAATCCAACAAAGAAAGAAAAGTGAAGAGGGGATATCACCGTCACTTGCCCCCAGTGTGCCCTTATGCTTGACACTTGTGTTAGGGATGCTTTCTTGACAAGCACTTCTTTCTACTACTGGATTTCCACTCGCTAATCAATTCTAGTTTGAGTTTGCAACCCTGTAGAGTTTGCTCTCGAATCCTAACCCAAGGCCCTACTTACTAGACTATTGTTGGTTCTCTATAAAGAAAAGTCTAGTTAATTTTATATTATGCATTTGTTTTTAAAGGCAATTGATTACTCAAGGACATGGTGGTGCAACTTGTGGTATTTTCATACTCTTGCAGAAAGAAACTTTTAAGAACACTAGAAAATAAAAATTTACTCTTAACCTACATTGTAGTTAGTTTTCAATGCAAAGCATGAACAACTTCTTGAACTTAACTAATGATGCAATATGCAAACACTAAATGCAATTTTCTTTTTGAGACTTAGACAGTGAGATCTTATTCAACCAACAAATCAAAAGGAAAATATAATTGAAGAAATATTACTCCAAAAAATGCACAAATAACAAAGAAAGAGAAACACAACAAAAATGCTTTTTGTTCTTTTTCTTTTGAGAATGAATGCAAAATGCAAGCAAGAAAAGGCTATTTAGGGTTAGAAAAATCATTTTTGAACATCTTTGGGGGCATTTTCTCTAAGACCCTCGACTAGAGACAATTATTTTTTTCTTTTAATTTATAAGCTAGCTTGTTTTCGAGCTAGTGGCATGAATGATCTCCTTTCTCTATGAGGGGATTTTTTCATCTTTTATATCTAAAATCCCCAAGCCTCCCTCAATCCTTCATGAAAAAAATATGGATCCATTACTTCTCAGTCCAAGATTATATTTTGGACCCTCTAAAGAAGATTCACAAATACCTTCTCGTGTTCCTTATTCCTTGCTCAAATATACATTTTTCTAGATAACAAATTATCTTCTACAATTGACTCTCCTAACCTAGATAATGGAATAAGAGGAGGAGACTTCAAGTTTTTTATCCCCGAAAGGATACGAATAAAATCACTCAAATGATCTTCTCCTTGGCTCTCTTCATTTATACCCCGAGACCCAAAACATAATTTATTAAAAAAAAAAAAATTGTAGGGGAATTTTTTTTGAATTACCCATTTACTATGAGCTCTCCATACTTTTGGTGGAGGCTTCCATAGTCTGGGTCTTATGAATGTCTCCATCCAAGGGATGTTGTGAATTTTTCAGTGGCGATCCTCGTGAGAAAATTGAAAATATATTATCCACAGTTGCCATGATAATCCTAGTGGTATGTTTTCCCCTCATCAATTCTTCCTCTAAATTGCTCAAATACTACTTCTTGGCTTGGAACTTTCTTTTGTTTCAATATTTACATTCGGTTGCCAGATTCACATAAATGTGACAATGTCCATATTTAAATGGTATTCCCTCATAGTCAACGGTCTGGTGAATTATTTAAGTGCCTCTTTTGATAACCATGGACTCCAACAAGAATGATATCCATCCTCATGTACCTTGACTCAATGTATGGCTTGTTGATGATCCAGATTTAGGAGCGGAACGAACTGATTAACAGACTGAATATAATAAACACAAAGATATGAAGAACAACACAGATATTCAGTAAAAAATATCTTCTATTGAATAAATAAAATAGGTTGTGTTAGCGTCAGAAGTCACTCCTAGATTGCTTGCAGGAGCAGAGCCTAACGCCCATCAGTTTATTTCACGATTTGTTTAATGGGGTGATCAGATGGAGGTTAACTCAAACAATGTGGTTCCAACATCGAAACTAGGCCAGACATGTATGTGCAAGTGAGGTCTTAGATAACTTCAGACAATGAGGTGTAGTAAGGGTGAGTAGGCAGAAGACTTATATCAGGGAGATGCGAAGGTCTGTAGTAAACATCAGGTTTCCAACAGACTGTAGAAGAAGGCATCCAAACACAAGATCTTCTTGCGCTCAAACACAGAAAACCAGAGAATACAATAATGCATAAATAAATCCTTTATCATGACATAATTGCAATGATACGCACGAATCATTCGTTCACGAACTCTCCTAGCATGAGACGGAAATTTAGATGGATTAAGAAGACTGTCTGTTATAAAATAAGAAATCTCATATACAGATGCATGACCAGAAAGCTAGAATGTCTGGTGAAACTTTACAATCGGGAGCTTCGCTCTACCATCGATGCCTACAAAATACAAAAGGCTAAGTTTATATACTCAGGAAAATTCACTTCACAGAGGCGTGCCCAGTCACTCAAGGCTTGGTGTCCCTTCAGTCGAACTCGTACCAATATCTTTCTTTAAATGCCACCTTTACTACGCATGGCCCCTGTAAGGAGGGTAGCTGAGCCATTAAGTGCTCGGTTAGCGTGTGCAGACTTCTCTGTTGAGTTGAGGACTCCGACATGGCCTCTTTGAGAAAATCGATACACAGGACCTCTGCGAGCAGGCGGCTCGCCAGACCCTCCATTCTCCTTATTTAATGAACGACAGGAGGCTTCAACCACCCACTCTTGCTTTCATTTACATCAATACTAGAAACAGTATTAAGATTGGGTCTGATAGCGCCTAGAGGTCGCAATGATCCCCTCTGTAGCGGAACTCAGCGCCTTTGGCCTTCTTTATGCAGCCCCTTCCTTCCTCCAAGTGACCACAGACTGTGATCATGTGCCTATTCCCAAGGCGCTTTCGGCGTTCGCGAATGGGAAGGAGCTATTCCCGCAATTTGAAATCGCGATGAGCGAAACGCCGATGCGGCTCAACCTAGTGCCACGCGTCCCTCTGAGATCTGACGGTCTTGAACTCACCCGACACCGCTGTGGGCCTGGGTCCGGGACTCTCCCGACATCTCGTGCATCGGAACATAACGAAGTTGCTTTTTGCACCTTGAAGTCGCGTCGGGCGAAACGCCGAGATGGCTCTATTTGCTGTCAGGTGTTCCCTCTGGATGGACGATGGAAAACGCTCCGTGAGACCGCAGACCCCAGCTTCTATGCTTTCAACGCTATCGGGGTTCGGGGTTTCGCGATATTGAACAACACGAAACTCTCACCCCCTGAACTCCCGATCGCCGAAACACTGATGCGGCCAGATCTCACGACACACATCCTTCGGAAGAACGGTTGAGACTTTTCCATAAACATAAATACCCCTCCTCTAGACCTGTTCCTTTACGACCATATGCCAAAACCACGGGCCTGGTCCTGGGCCCTATCGGCATTTCAGGGTTCGGGGTTTCGAGAGGTGAAGAGACGGGGAATTTTATCCCTTGAACTCCTGAATGTCGATATGCCGGTGTGACTGGATCCTGCGCCATGCGTCACTGGATCGGATGACCCAGATTCAACTTTGAAATATAAGGGCTTTCTTTGGTGCTATATGTCGGGTAACTTGGTAACCCCGAGATCCCGATCACTGTTGATCTACTTCGTGGACGGATCTCGGCTATAGACATCAAAACCTTGCCCACTCTCTTGACTCGTAATCGGAAAGTTGGTCCTTCCGCTGCTGCACTTGGGTGTTTCCCGGTCATTCTGCAGACCTGAGTGCTTTTGTGCCTAAGACAAAAATAATCGCTAACAGGTTGAAACTGTAAAAATGCATAACTGAAACACTTGCTCGAATGGTGGTAGCTATCTCTGAGAAAAGATATCGCTGCTACGTGCATCTGTCTGAGCATAATGATTACAATAAGGCTTCAGAGGCCTTTTTAATATTACTCATGAATGCCAAAACCCTAGACATAAAAAAACCTAACCCTAGGAGGTGAAACACCAAAAGTCATGTGGACCCCTATGGGTAAGTTGGTACCTCAACTTCCCGGGGTTGTAACTTTTGCATACGACCTTTGTTTTAGGTGCGTGATAGCCCGTTGGAAAGGTCTTTCAGAGAGATACACTTTACAGCATCAAACTCTAACTTCATCTACAGTTTTACTGTGGTGAGCCAAAAAAACACTGTTTAGGGCTTCAAAACGGTCCTAGAAGTACAACAAGATGTGATGACATGAAAACATACAAAATAAGCCAGTTGGATTAGGTGAGAGGCCACCAGTATCCACTTGGAAGATGTGTAGGGCTTCAGACAACCCCATAAGTGTAGAACCCACAATTACAAAGAAGTACAAAATAACGTGTTGAACTACAAACAAATAAGAGGATCCAGTTGGAATAGGTGGGTGGTCACGAATATCCACCTGGACCAATCCTCCTACCTTAGGAAACAATGGTCTCCATTGCGTTGAGTTCCCCCATCAGGTGAGGAAAATTTTGTTGGATTTGGCCTTGGGTGAGCCACTTGCCTTGGTGTAGGAGTTGCTCTGCTTTGACAACCCGATAAAGCTGGATCCTCTGCTGGCAAGTGCCCTTGACCTATGTGTCCACTATCTGATCAATGTATGTTTGTTTCATGCAATCAGGGTCTAACACTGTTGGTGTCAGTTGTTCTGCGATCTCTGAGGTGTCTAATAATGGTGGGAAATATAGTCGAAGGAGGTCCACATTGAACATTGGGTGCAAGCAAAGGAATGGTGGAGTGTTGAGCTCAAAGGCATTGTTACCCACAACCTTGGTGATGGTGTAAGGCCCATAGCGAACTGGACCAAGCTTCAGATGGGGCCCGGTAAGACACTCCTTCTGCAAGTGCAACCAGACCTTGTCTCCAACCTAAAACTGGTGCGATACACTGTGTTAATCATGGCACTGCTTGTACTTAGCATTGGCTTTCTACAAAATCTCATGGATCGGTTGGTGGATGTGCTGAATTCGCTCAATGAATATGGTGGCTTTGTCGGTCTCAGACTGAACATGGGAAGAGTATGTCTGTGTAGTTGTGAGTGGTAGTGCAACATCAATGGGACCCAAGGGTTGGAATCCCAATCCCACCTGAAATGGGCTATGGTCAGTGGAGCTATGGAGAGCCCTGTTGTAATTGTGTTGAACATAAGGGAGACTCTCATCCCATGTACGCGAATTCTTAGAGTTGTACATGTGTAGGATGTGCACAATCATTCGATTGATGACCTCTGTTTGGTCATATGTTTGGGGGTGGAAAGCAGTGGATTTAGTGAGCTTGGTGTCCAACATTGACCAAAGACTCGACCAAAATGTGTTGAGGAACCTGCTGTCCCGGTCAGAGATGATGGTCTGTGGTATCCCAAAATGGACCCACACTCATTCGAAGAAGATCTTGGCAGTGTCTGCCATTGTGATGTTCTTCTTGCAGGCTGTGAGGATGTCCATCTTCGAAAACCGATCAACGAACACAAATACACAATCATTACCTTGCTTGGTGGATGGAAGGCCAGACATGTAATCCATCGAGATGGATTCCCAAGGCTTCTCGGGGGTAGGAAGAGGGGTGTATAAGCCTTGCTTCTTGATGGTTGGCTTGGAAATGGCATAGACAGTGAAAGATCTGATATACTTGTTGACGTCTTGCCGAAGTTTTGGCCAATTAAAATTTTTCTGGAGAACGACCACAATTTTCTCCATGCCAAAATGTCCTCCCACCCGACTGTAGTGGGCTTCCCAAATCAGCTTTGCACGCTCGCTTGTAGGAACACGAAGATGGCCCATATGTCATAACAACACGTCCTAAATTTGAAAATCAGTGATAGTCGCACCTGTACCCAAGAGCTTATAGGTAGTGGCGAAGTCTAGATCTTGTTGATAAATTTGGGACCACTCAGATGCCTCATGTCCACAAGAATGGAGCACAGTGGTGAGTGCAACCATGGGAGGTCGACTGAGGCAGTCAGTGACAAGATTTTTGCTCCTTGTCTTATACTTAATGTTGAGATGGAACTGTTGCAAGTAGGTGGACCACTTCTGATGGCAGTCTTTCTACAACTTCCCTTGTGTCTGTATGAACTGTAGAGGCTTGTGACTAGTGTGGATGATTGTCTCCTTTCCCAGAATGTAATGTTTCAATTGACAACATGCTTGTACAATGGAATACATTTCCTTGTCATAGGTTGGGTATTTTCGGACAAAATCTAAGAGTGTATCACTATGGTATTCCACCGGATGACCGTGCTTGGTGAGAATTGAGCTTACAACATAGTCAGATGCATCAGTCTCAATCTTGAACGATTGTTGCAGATTAGGTGAGGAGAGTACTGAAGCCAAGCACAAGCGATGCTTTAGATCATCAAATGCTCATAGTTGTTCTTTCCCCCACACGAACTTTTCCCTTCCACCACCCTTGGTCACGTGGCTGAGGGCCCATGCAATATGGGAGAATCCCAACACGAACCGTCGGTAGAAATTAGCTAGTCCCAAGAAGCTCTAAAGCTCAATTGGTGTGGTCAGGGCTGGCCAGTCATGGATGACTTGGATCTTAGCGGGATCAACATGTACCCCATGCTCATCAACAATGTAGCCCAAGTATTGGACCATGTTCATGCCAAAGGAACATTTTTCCAAGTTGGCATAAAGCTTGTGTTGTCGTAGAGTGCTCAAAACCTACTGAATATGCCTCATATGCTCCTCCCAAGTTCTGTTGAAGATGAGGATGTCATCCAAATATACCACCACAAAAGAGTTGGTGAAGGGTCTCGATACATCATCCATCAACCTCATGAAAGTGGTTGGTGCATTTGTTAGGCCAAAGGGCATGACCAACCATTTGAAGAGACCTTCTTTAGATTTGAAAGTTGTCTTCCATACATCAGTTGGTTTAATGGGAACCTGGTGGTAGTCAGACTTTAGGTCAATCTTGTTGAAGAACTTTGCCCCCTTGAGTTGATCAAGAAGTTCATCAATCCTTGGAATTCAGTACCGATTTCTGACTGTGATTTTGTTTAATTCTATGTAATCAATGCAGAGTTGTCAGGTCCCGTCCTTCTTCTGCACTAATACAATCGGACTTCCACAAGTGGAGGAGTTGGGTCCGATGTGCCCCTTTTGAAGAAACTCTTGGATATGACGCTTGATTTCATCATTCTCCATCAACGAGCGACGATAGATTGGTCCATTAGGAAGAGGTGCACCAGACGTTATATCAATTGGATGCTTGACTTGGTAGTGTGTTAGTACCCCGATGGGCGAGGAGAAGATGTCTTTGTACTCTTCCACAATCCTGTCCACTTTCTTCTTTAGCAAAGAGAGGCTTTGTGTAGAGGTCACGGATGTGGCGACGACCTTTTGCTCACTGTGAGAACAGATCACAAAGAAGACGAACTTCCTGGTCTGTGAAATGACCTTACTGCATTGCTTAATAGAGATGAAAGAAATAAAGGTAGGCGATGCTACCTCTGGTATCTTGTACAATTGTCTACCCAAAGTAATAATAACACTTCGGGGTCTAGACTCATACACAACATGACTCTTCCAAAAATATGGTTGTCCTAAAAGAACATCACAAACTTCAAGGGGAGAATTATCACACAATACCTCATCTTTGAAGGGCTTGATGTCGTAGGGCAGACAACATTGTTGGCTAACAAAAAGATCTCTTCCTTGGCGAAGCCAACTGATAGTGTAGGGCTCCAGATGTGGTGTCGTCGAAAGGTCCAGCCGCTTGACGACCTCTGCTGAGATCAAGTTCTTCTAACTGCCGCTATCGACAATGAAATGAAGCAGAGCCCCCTTTACCCACATCTGTGAGTGAAAGAGGTGTTCCCCTTCCTCTAGTTCTTCTGGTTCGCTTGGCTGGACTTTGGTGGTAGCGACAATGGCACGGGGTTCAACATCGATAATCCACTTCCCTCCTTCTAGATTTGATTCAAAATCAGAATCGACCTCTAACTCGGAATCCTCCATCTTGGCCATGAGTGATTGCTTGGAGCGACATTCATTAGTGTTGTGCTAAGGGCTTTTATGGTATTCACACCATTTTCACGTGTCCTTCTTCCACTTCTCATTGCCCTTCTTGCGTTGTAGCTTGGACTGGTTGTCCTGAGAGTGGCCATCTTTGATCTATCCCTTGCTATGTGGATTAGGGCCGCCTTTTCTTTGCTTCAGCTGTGAGGAGTTTGCAGATCCAAACTCTAGCCTCTTTTGCTTAAATTTTTGCTCGATCTTGACAACATATCTATAAGTCGTACTCAATGAGGTGATGTCCATAAAATCCATTTATGTTTGAATGTATCTATGCAAACAACCACGGTATTTGAGCACCAGATGTCACTAAGAGTCTTTGATATCCAACTTGGTGCGCAGGGTATGGAAAATATTGGTGAAATATGGTACTGTCTATTCCCTTTCTTGATGCAGGGTGGTCCATTTGGTGTGCTGGTCCTCGTAGCTTCCAACATGGTAGTATTGTTCTTTAATGGCATCCCGGAAGGAATCCCATGTAGGGGCAGCCACAAATATTACAAATTCCTCTATGGCCCTTTGCTCAGAGTAAGTGTCCCACTTGTCCTTAACATGGGGGACGACTTTGAGGAGTGCAAAAGTAATCTTTTCCCTATCGAAAAAATTATGGACCGAAAAATACCCTTCGAGCAGATTCAAACATTTATCTACAACATTTGCATATATCAGTCCTTCAAATAATGGAATATCAAAATTTACCTGTACCTTGAAGGGGGTTGCATGGCCGCTTGATGAAGATGCTTCTCTTGTGGGCAATAACCGAAGGATCAGTGCAAAGTTGTCCATCATTTCATTCCTTTGTCGCGCAAACGCTTCCTTAGGCAACATTTTAAAAGGATCTCCTGCTTCATCATCATTCTTTTCGTCTCCCATGGGTTGTCGTCAGGATTAACGTGACTGATCCTGCAGCAACTCGATTGGTTCAAGTCCCAACTTCTTGTACCCATATCTTGTCGGGGACATGCATGAAGAAAAATAAATGAAGAGCAGATCGCTCTGATACCGCCAATCCAGATTTAGGAGAGGAACTAACTGATTAACAGATTGAATACAATAAACACAGAGATATGAAGAACAACACATATATCCAATGAACAATATCTTCTATTAAACAAATAAAATAGGCTGAAATTGTAAAACTGCATAACTGAAACACTTGCTCGAATGGTGGTAGTTATCTCTAAGAAGAAATGTGGCTTCTACGCGCATTCGTTTGAGCATAATGATTACAATGAGGCTGCAAGGGCCTTTTTAATATTACTCATGAATGCCCAAACCCTAGACATTCAAAAACCTTTCCCTATGAGGTGAAACATCAAAAGTCATGTGGTCCTCTATGGGTAAGTTGGTACCTCAACTTCTCGGGGTTGTAACTTTTGCATACGACCTCCGATTTAGGCGCATGATAGCCCGTTGGAAAGGTCTTTCAGAAAAATACACATTACGTCGTCAAACTCTAACTTTGTCTATAGTTTGACTATGGTGAGACAAAAAAATACTGTTTTTGGCTCCAAAACGACCCTGGAAGTACAACAAGATGTGCTGACATGAAAACATACAAAATAAGCCAGTTGGATTAGGTGAAAGGCCACCAATATCCACCTGAAAGATGTGTAGGGATTCAGACAACCCATAAGTGTAGAACCCACAATTACAAAGAAGCAGAGAAGAACGTGTTGAACTACAAATGGACAAGAGGAGCCAGTTGGAATAGGTGGGTGGCCACCAATATCCACCTAGATCAGTTGACCTCATAAATGGAACCTAGATCATTCCCAATTTCTGCAAACACGTCATCCGACCATAAAAGAAAAGGGAGTCCCTGAAGCCTTACCCATATCGAGAAAATCCCCAATTGAGTTGTTCAAACATCAAATTCCAAATTCCATTTCTTAAGGAACAGGGGTTGTGATTGTTATCACGCAATTTGTACTTGTCCCAAAGGGAAAGGCTAAAGGAGGGAAAATTGGCGTAACAAGAGGTTGTCCTATCACTGTCACCTTAATAAGACACCTCTTTCTATTTAGGGATGATAGCCCAGGGGAGACGTCCCCGGTGACCTGGGAGTTTGAGAAGGCAAAGGTTGAAGTGTCAATAAAAAATGTCCCCTCTCACAAGTCACATTGATCATAAAGTCCCAAGGTTTTAGCAAATGAAACATGATATGCTTGAGTATACCTGCCCAGAACAAAGCAACAAGAAAACAATATCTTTTGCAAGTACAATTTGATGTTAGTGCTTCATAAAACCTTGGACTTGTTGATAAAAGCAATAAGTTGATGCAAGATGAAGCATTTTTTTTTTTAACAACAATGTATACAAGATGATAGCTTCACTATCAATGCCTTGAATATGCTTCACAATTACCAAAAATGATAATCCAATAATAACAATATACTAGCACTTGTCAAAAGCTAATTAGGCAATGTAAAAATCAACTTTTTAAATTGTTTTTAAGAGCTTTTACTGCTGTAATAATTGGTTGTAGCTTATTTTTGTAACAACAACAAGAAGGTTAGTGGATTAGTCTACTCTCGGGTTAGGAAAGGTTAGTAGATAGCTTGAGGTAAAAGTTTAAGTGTTGTTCTTATCAATCAATCAAATAGAAGGTCTAGATCAATGTCTTTAGGGCTTATTGCAACAACAATCTTGAAGGAATCAAATGATTATGTGTGATCTAATGACAAAGAGGGATGATTGGTTGAGGTGTTGGTAACCCAAGGCCTCAATCAACAAGCCCTAAAAGGAAAACAACTACTAGGAAGTAGGTAACCCTAGGCCCTAGCAATTTTCCTTCTTCTTTATCTCAAGCTTGAAGTAAATAATGACTTGATGAAGCAAGTGATACTAGAGTGCTACAATGGTAGGGATCTAGCACAATGCTTCAAAAGGTAGGGTTTCTAGCACAATCTAGTAGGTGAAAAGTTGTTAAGACAAGGACAATAACATGTGCTTGATCTCCTAGGGTTTTAAGCTAACAATTTCATAATCTTGGAAAAATGTAAAGTAAATGTACCATAACCTTTCAAAGTAAA
>JASDQU010220210.1:6933-17904 GCA_032191745.1 Picea mariana
TCTAGTTTTTGAGCAGCAAAAAGAGGTTTTATTGTCAGTTGGAAATCCAAAGTCTAACCAATGAGATGAATATGAGATAGAACCTATAAATGTAGTCAACTAATCACTTCATCATGCTGAGGTAGTATGGACTCATTTATTACAATTTGGCACATTAGGAGTTTAAAGCTTTAAGAGGCAAGTTATGTTTTGAAGAGGGTGAAGAGGTTCTAGAACACTTTATCATCATCAAAAGGCCAAATTCACCATCATCCATCATCATACATCAGAAAAGATCATAAAAGGTGGAAAAAATGTAAAAAGGAGCCTCCGCTGCAGAAGTTTGTTGTGTTTATGCTGTGGGTTATTTTTGCACAACAACCTTGTTGTGCAATTGTGACAGAGCATGTTGCGTTTCTGACTGTTTTAGCAATCAACTAAAATATCACTTTCCAAGAATATGGAGAGGAATTTTTGAAAACTGAAAGAGGATTTTGTTAATAACGAAACCAATAAAAAAAACATCTCTCAAATTTGAAACAAGTGTCATATTTTGGGATATTTGACTGAATCTTTACAGCCCATGTTTCCAGATTTAAGCAAATTTTAATGATTTTATGTTTTAGTCATAATCTTTGGGCGCATATTCCGAGAAGCTGGAGAATAATTTTTGAAAACCAAAATAGGTTTTTGTCAATAATAGAACAAATAGAAAAAAAATCTCTCATTTTTTACACAGGTTTCATTATTTGGAATATATTAAATTATCTTTGAGGCCTAGTTTCCAGAATTTCTCCAAGCCAGATTTGTTGACAAAGTTCTAGAATTTTTGAAATTCAAATTGGTGGACCTCCAACTTAGCAAGGTTGAATCCAAATTGATTTGGATAGTGAAGCTTGAATAATTGTAAACCAAATCCATGATGTTCTCTTTAGTTATCCCATTTTAAGTGAGTCAAAGATCAAATCCTAGAAAGTAGGATATGGACAGATTTTGCCAAATATTATTTCCTAAGCTATTGTAACATCTTCTTATCTTTAGATAAGGAAGGATTTCAGCCTCCTTAAGATTTGATATGAAAATTTTCTATATATTAACATAAAAAGAATGTAAAAAGGGTTGACAAGTGTGTAAGGAAAGACTATTGAGTGCATTTTGTAAACTTTTCCCTGATATTAATGAAATTTGTTGGATCAAAAGTCCCTAAAATTTGACTCTGAAGATACATGTGATTGTGTTTCTTTATGCATGTGATCCTACAATATTTGTATTCATGTTTTAATCCATTTATATGCTATGTCTTCTTATTTATGTTAATGTGAGGTATATGTATTAGAATTCATCT
Source organism: Picea mariana (assembly GCA_032191745.1). Taxonomy (NCBI): domain Eukaryota; kingdom Viridiplantae; phylum Streptophyta; class Pinopsida; order Pinales; family Pinaceae; genus Picea; species Picea mariana. The sequence continues at coordinate 8,258 of JASDQU010220210.1, forward strand.
GTATCTGATGCTTTGTTGCATGTATTTTCAGTTGTCTTTCTATTGTAATTACCTTGGGATTCATCCTTGATAGGTGCCCCAAGGGGTTATTTGTTTTCTCTGTAATATTCAATCTACAATGATATTTACTAGCTTAAAGAGTACTTTCTATCTTTCCTCTGGGTGGTTATTTTCCAAATTTACCAAGTGTCCAACAAACTATCATTGATCTCCCTTCCAGTGACTCCATTTCCCAATGAACTTTCTACCCACTTTTCCACCAACTCTATAAATTCAAACTTGCTTTAGAGATATAGCCTTTGATTCAAAACCAAATCAATCCTTTCAGTGATTGATTTGAAAAGAGATATCCCTCTCTGGGTTGGAAGGGCGAGCTTCCAACCTCAAGTTGGTTTGCAGGTTACTTTCGTGGTTTCCCTCCTGCAACCAAGGGAAATTACAAAGTGCTAACATTTTGGTGTTGTTGTTGGGGACCGAAGGTAAAATAATCCCTGGGATAAACGACAAAGTTCAGATCTGAATACTGATGGTGAAAAATAGTTAGACACAAGATGGTTGTGTACCATTCACCTGATGACTCCAGTCAAGATTCAAATAAAATTCATTGACTTCGCTGAAGAACAAGCTCATTTGACAGTAACATGGAGGGACAAAGATCCAGGTATCGAAGCTTGTGTTTGTTCCAATATGTTTTATTCATTTTTATCAGTTACCTCTTGTCCTTTCCTAACATGTAAAAAGGATATTTCACTACTTATTATATTTAGATGAAGATCACATATCTGCTCTTGATTCTCCCTCATTGAAAAATGTAAATAGACATTCTCCTTGTACTTTGATCTTGGCCAAGATCCTCTTTCTGAACCATATGATATAATGATCAGTCTTGTGCATTTCATGAGACCAACGATGATCTTATATTTCTTGTAATTAAGCATCAAACCTCCAAGGTCCAAGAGAGATATAAACCGTTGATATTACCACATATCCTCCATGAATTTCCTCTAAAGCATTATAAGTACATTCCTATGTTTGATGGAGGAATTGACAAGATTTCAGTTGAAAATCACGTCTAGGTTTTTGATAATTTCCTTGACCTTTTCGAAGTTCAACACACTTATTTTTTTTTTGAGAGAATTTTCTCAATCCCTACTAGGAGATGCCAAAGACTAGTTCATACACTTACAACCCGAGACCATTAGATCATGGGAGGAATTTACAGATGTTTTCCTGAAGTTTTGGGGTAAAAGAAACTCTTGGGATAAATATCTTGCAGAGTTTCAAGCCATGAAAAGATATAAAGGTGAAACCATCTCGATTTTCATTATGAGGTTTTCTAGCCTTTTTTATAAAATGACCAAAGAGATCCAACCCCCTGAAGACACTTCCAACTGTATTATGATTTTTTTTTTAATTTAGATTTATCTTTACTTCTTTTGGAGAGGAATTATGTGTCTTTGCAACAAATGTTTAATGATGCTCAGGAGGTTGAGGATAATATCGAAGCCTGTGAATAACTTTCAGATAATATTGAGAATGAGAAATTGGATGTTGAAGAATATGAGTTTGGACATGAACAATAAGCAACAATTTTGAATTTTGAGTAGAGAATCAATAATATCATGCATGCTCTTGAAGTTTTTAATGTTGATGCTTTTGCAGAGGAATATATTTTACCTATTCAAGAAGAAGTTGTTGGCATGAATTGTTTTGATGTTGATATGAATTTGGATCTATGTCATCATGAGAAAAAAACGGATTGTTTCATAAATCTTTTTGAAGTCTGCAATGATGATGATTTTGCACGAAGTGCAGAGAAAACTATTATCCCAATTTTCATGTTTGATGACATTGCATATGTAGTTGACTTGCCCAAGTATTATGAAGATGACAATGGTTATATTGTTGAGTTTGAGGTTGATTTTTCAAAACAATCAACTACATTTCCTCCATCAAGAAATGATGATTTTCAGTAGTCCCAAGAAAGCAGTCAACCCGCATGTTTCAGTTGTGACAACAATGAAGAACATGAGGAAAGTACTGAATCAAGTAAAGGAAATACTCTACCCTTGTTCTTTCCTTCATTCCAATTGTTGAGGGAGAGTTTGCGTAGTGTTATAAATCAACAATCTCACATCGAACATGAAGAGAATTGTTAATCAACTCAAGGTAATGTTGTGCATTTATGTTTTGCTTCATTTGAGTTCCTGCAGAAATATTTTAAGAACATTAATGAAGTAGGGAAATCTAGCCAGATCCATAATGAAATTGGTTTATTATAACAAAGTGATAGACATAGATGATTTTAGGGGCTAAATTTCACTCATGGGCTAATTTTCCATGGTTTTTCCAAAAACTAGATTCGCTATTTTAAAAATGATTCGCCCAAATTCTATAGGATAAAATTATTTTACCTTAAAAATCGCCAAAATTTTATAAAAACTATATAAAATACTTAGAAATTTGAATATTTTTTAAAAAATATCGCCAAAAATTTATAGTTGACATATGAAGGATTAGTAATATTCGCCAAGGTTTCTACATTTTAAAATAAATTTCCATCCTTAAAATCATCCCTGGTGATAGACCTTTAATGCTACAACAACTTTCTCATATTTTTCACGACCCTGTAGCATGTTATATGGAGGATTTCTACAATCAAAGTTTTTATCCTTTGACCAAATATGAACTTGAAAATAAAGATGATGGTCAACTAATATCATAACCAACTATGATTTTTTTTCCAACGTTGGTTTCATTGTAATAGTTTAATGCATGTTTTCATCCCTTTCATGACAACTATCAAGATGAAATGTATAGAAACAAAAATTCAGGTAAAGGGAAGGATTTGTGGCATGTAAATCACTTGAAGTAGAGTCATAATATTTTTGGTGAGCAGGACATCGGTTCACATGGTTTTGAGGATACTTTTGTAGCGTTATTGGAGTTAGCAAGTGGGCCTAAGTTTTTGAATTTTGTCAAATCTGAATCTGTTCTCAAGTTTTTATTGAAGTTTCCATCAAGTAGGCTTCTCACTTTGCCTCTGAAGGACATGCAAAAAGATCAAACAGCGGAAAAAGCACTTGCATGGCTACACCGGGTTTTTGATTTCACTTGACTTGGCAAGTTCATTTAGTATCTTAGTGTAGGTAACAACCTGAATAGGCTCATCACTTTGAGCATCTCTTTAGAAATTTTTCAGTTTTCAGTATGTGTTTAAAGATGGAAGTAGTAGTCTTTAGTAGTGTACAATATAATTCCAGTTTGCAGTTTGGCTTCAGTTGCAGAATGAGTTGGTTGTAGGTCACAGATCATATTGTAGTTTTCTTATTGGGAGCAACTCAATGGATTAGGCACAAGATCTGTGGGTTCTTTAGCACCTCACAGGGAGGATGCCATCCCCATTGGAGCCAATGTTAGCACATGAAAATTTGTGATTTGGGAAAACTTGATTTTTTCGCTAAAGAAACAAAGAATTGAACCATTGGAGCTTGATTGACTCATTTTTTCTATTTTGACCTTTTTTGGAAAGTTGCATGCATCAAAACCCTAATTTTTAAAAATGCCGTAGAGATTTGAAGATTGCATGCATGTGCACAATGTTTTTGATCAAAGTATGGACTAATAAAGGTGATTATATCATATTTATATCCATACATATGCGAGAGTGTTTTTTTTTAGATAAGAACTGTAAATGCAAAATTTGGCCTTGCTCTGCAACTGTGACAGTTTAGTTTTTTAGCAATAAAAAGAGGTTTTATTGTCAGTTGGAAATCCAAAGTCTAACCAGTGAGATGAATATGAGATAGAAAATATAAATGTAGTCAACTAATTACTTCATCCGGATAAGGTAGTATGGACTCATTTATTGCAATTTGGCACATTAAGGTTTTAAATCTTTAAGAGGCAAGTTATGTTTTGAAGAGGGTGAAGAGGTTCTAGAACACTTTATCATCATCAGAAGGACAAATTCACCATCAGGAATCATCATCAGAAGGACAAATTCACCATCAGGAATCATCATCCATCAGAAAATATCATAAAAGGTGGAAAAAGTGTGAAAAAGAGCCTATGATGCACAAGTTTGTTGCATTTCTACTGTAGGATACTGTTGCGTAACAACCTTGTTGCACAACTGTGATAGAGCATGCTACGTTTCTCATTGTTTTAGCAGTCAACTTCCAGATCACTTTCCGAGAATAGAGAGAGGAATTTTTGAAAACTGAAAGATGTTTTTGTCAAGAACGGACCCAATAACAAAAACCTCTCTCATATTTTAAACACGTGTCATATTTTGGGATATTTGAACGAATAGTTACAACCCATTTTTCCAGATTTAAGCATTTAATGATTTCCTATTTTAGTCATCATCTTTGGGCACATATTTCAAGGATCCAGAGAAGAATTTTTAAAAACAGAAAGAGGTTTTTGTCAAGAAAAGACCTAATAACAACAAACTCTCTCAGTTTTTACATGGGTGTCATTATTTGGAAGATACAAAATGATATTTGAGGCCTATGTTTTGAGATTTCGCCAAGCCAAATTTGCTGACAAAGTTCTAGAATTTTTGAAATTCAACTTCGTGGACCTCCAACTCAGCAAGGTTCACCCAAAATTGATTTGGATAGTGAAGCTTGAATATTTTTTTACCAAATCCCATGATTTTCTCATCAGTTATCCCATTTTAGGTGAGTCAAAGATTAAATCCTAGAAAGTAAGATATGGACAAATTTTGCCAGATATTCTTTCCTAAGCTATTGTAACCTCTTCCTATCTTTAGCTAAAGAAGTATTTCAACCTCTTTAATCTTTGATATGACATTTTTCTATATATTATCATAAAGAGAATGCAAAAAGGGTTGGAAAGTGTGTAAGGAAAGACTATTGAGTGCATTTTGTAAAATTTTCCCTAATATTAATGGAATTTGCTCGATCAGAATTCCTTGAAATTTGACTCTAGAGATACATGTGATTGTGTTTCTTTATTCATGTGATCCTATAGTATTTTTATTCTTATTTTAATCCATTTATATTCTATCTCTTCTTATTTATTTTAATGTGAGGTATGTGTATTAGAATTCATCTGTATCTGATGCTTTGTTGCATGTATTTTCAGTTATCTTTCTGTTGTAATTACCTCGGGATTCATCCTAGATAGATGCCCCAAGGGGTTATTTGTTTTCTCTATAATATTCAATCTACAACGATATTTAATAGCTTAAAGAGTACTTTCTATCTTTCCTCTCGGTGGTTTTTTTCCAAATTCACCAAGTGTCCAACAAACTATCATTGATCTCCCTTCTAGTGACTCCATTGCCCAATGGAATTTCTACCCACTTTGATACCAACTCTATAAATTTAAACTTGCTTTAGAGATCTAGCCTTTGATTCAAAACCAAATCAATCCTTTTAGTGATTGATTTGAAGAGAGAGATTCCTCTCTGGGTTGGAAGGGCTAGCTTCCAGCCTCAAGTTTGTTTGCAGGTTACCTTCGTGGTTTCCCTCCCACAACCAAGGGAAATTACGGAGTGCTAATACATTGGATTGTTGTAAACTATCATGGACCTATTACTGGATGTGTTTAATTCGTTCAATAAACTTGGTGGCTTTATGAGCCTCAAATTAAGCATGGGATGATTCTTCCTGTGTGGAGGCAAGGGGTAGTGTGACATCAATGGGACCCAATGGTTGAAATCCAAACCCCACCTGAAAGGGATTGTGGTCAGTCGAGATATGAAGGGATCTTTTGTAGCTATGTTGAACATAGGGGAGACTCTCATCCCATTTGTGTAGATGTTTGGATTTGTACATGCACAAGATATGCACAATCATTATGTTGATGACCTAAGCTTGGCCATCAATTTGGGGGTGGAATACGGTGGATTTGGTGAGCTTGGTGTCCAATAGTGACTAGAGGATGGACCCAAATGTGTTGAGGAACCTGCTATCATGGTCTGATATGATGGTTTGTGCTATTACGAAGTGTACCCACACCCATTCGAAGAATATCTTGGTAGTGGCCTCCATTGTGATATTTTTCTTAGAGGATGTGAGGATGGCCATCTTAGAAAACAAATTAACCACCGAAAAAACATAATCATTTCTCTGCTTGGTTGAAGGAAGGCCCAACATGTAGTCCATCGATATGGATTCCCATGGCTTGTCGGGAGTAGGCAGAGGGGTGTACATGCCTTGCTTCTTAGTGGTTGATTTGGAAATGGCACAGGTAATGCATGACCTAATATAATTGTTGACGTCCTATCAAAGTTTTAGCTAGAAGAAATTATTATGTAGTACTACCACAGTCTTTTCCATGCCAAAATGTCCTACCATTTGACTGTAGTGAGCTTCCCAAATCCACTTCGCACGTTCGCTTGAAGGAACACAGAGGTGGCGTATATGGCATAAAATTCCATCCTGAATATGAAATTAAGTGACAGTCACGCCTATGCCTAGCATTTGGTAAGTGGTAGTGAAGTCATGATCGCTCTTGTAGAGTTGGGGCCACTCTGATGCCTCATGGACACAAGGAGTGGAGCATCATGGTTAATGATACAACTGGAGGTCGACTAAGGCAGTAAACAACATGATTGTTGCTCACTATCTTATATTTTATGATGATATGGAATTGCTACAAGTATGTGGACCACTTTTTATGACAATCATTCTATAATTTTCCTTGTGTCTGCATGAACTGCAGAGGCTTGTGATCGATGTGGATGATTGTCTCCTTCTCGGGAATGTATTGCTTCGATTTTCGGTAGCATTGTATGATGGAATACATTCCTTTGTCATAGGTGGGAAACTTACGAACAAAATATGATAGTGTCTCACTATGATATGCCACTGGATGGTTGTTTTGAGTGAGGATTGTGCCCATGACATAGTATGAAGCATCGGTCTCAATCTCAAAATGTTGTTGTATATCGGGTAAGGAGAGTATTGGAGTTGAGCACAAGTGATGTTTTAGATCATCAAATGCTTGTCATTGTGACTTCCCCCACACAAATTTTTCCTTACCACCACCCTTGGTCACTTGGCTGAGAGCCCATGCAATATGGGAGAATCCCAACTCGAACCCACAATAGAAGTTGGCAAGTCCTAAGAAAATTTGAAGCTCGATTATTGTGGTCAGGATTGGCCAATCACGATTGACTTAGATATTGTTTGGATCCACATGCACACCGTGTTCATCAACAATTTAGCCTAGGTATTGGACCTTTTACATGACGAAGGAGAATTTTTCCAAGTTAGCATATAACTTGTGTTGTCACAAAGTGTGAAGGACCTATTGAATATGTTTCAAGTGTTCTTCTCAATTCTTGTTGAAGATGAGGATGTCATCTAGATATACCACCACAAAAGAATTGGTGAAGGGCTGCAATATTTCCTCCATCAATCTCATGAAAGTTGTTAGAGCATTTGTCAAACCAAAGGGCATGAATAACCATTCAAAAATACCTTTTTTAGACTTGAAAGTAGTCCTCCATACATCAATTTGTTCTATTGGGACTTGGTGGTTTCCAGACTTCAGGTCAATCTTGTTGAAAAACTTGGCTCCCTTGAGCTGGTCAAGAAGGTCGTCAATTCGCGAAATTGGGTACTGGTTCCTGACTGTGATTTTGTTTAGGGTCCTGTTATCAATTTAGAGTCTCCAAGTCCCATATTTATTTTGTACGAGTACAATTGGGCTCCTGCAAGGTGAGGATTTGGGTCAGATGTGACCCTTTTCAAATAGCTCTTGGATATGTTGCTTAATTTCCTCATTTTCCATCAAAGAGTGACAATAGACCGGACCATTGGGTAGAGGTGCACCATGGGTTAGATCGATTGAATGCTTGACCTGAAAATGTCGTGGCACCCCGGTGGGTGAGGAGAAGATGTGTTTGTATTCTTCCACATTCTCTTCCACTTGATTTTTCTACATGGAGAGGTGTGCATAGGCCATGGATGTGGCTAACACCTTATGTCCACTTTGAGAGCGAATCATGAAGAAGACAAATTTATTGATCTGGGAAATTACCTTCCTGCATTGCTTAGTAGAGATCAAAGAAATATTAGTAGATGGAGCTACCTCTGGTATCCTGTACAATTGTCTACCCAAAGTAAAAATAACACTGAGAGGTCTAGACTCATATAAAACATGTCGTTTCCACAAATATGGTTGGACTAAAAGAACATCGCAAACTTCAAGGGGGGGAATATCACACAATACCTCATCCTTGAAGGGCTTGATGTCATAGGGAAGATGACAATGTTGGTTGGGGCAGAGGTCTCTTCTTTGGTGGAGCCACCAGATGGTGTAGGGATGTGGGTGTGCTGTCATCGACAGGTTCAACTTCTTGACGAACTATACTGAGATCAAGTTCTTTTGACTTCCTCTATTGACAATGAAATGCAGTGGTTCACCCTTCACCCACATCTGTTAGTGAAAAAGGTGTTCCCCTTCCTTTGGATCCTTTGGTTCACTTGGCTGGACCTTGGTGGTAGAAACAATGACACTAGGCTCTACATCAATGATTCACTTCCCTTTGTCTGGATATGATTTAGAGTCAGAACCTTCCTCTATCTCTGAGGTTTTCATCTCGACCACCAACGACTCCTTCGAGCGACATTCATCAGTGTTATGCTAGGGGATTTTGTGGAATTCACACCACTTCCCAGTGTCTTTCTTTGTCTTCCCATTACCCTTCTTTGTTTGTGGCTTGGATTATTTTTTTTGATGGGGTCCATCCTTTATCTGTACTTTTTTTGTGGGTTGGGGCCACCTTTTCCTTGATTCTGTTGGGAGGAATTTGCAGATCCAAAATCTCGCTTCTTCTGTTTAAATTTTTGCTCAATTTTGATAGCATATCAATATGTCACGCCTAGTGATGAGATGTCCAGAAACTCCATTTTTGTTTAGATGTATCTATGTAGACAACTATGGTTCTTGAGCACCATTCAACATCCTTGATACCCAACCTGATGCGCAAGGTATGGAAGATATTTTTGAAATCTAGTACTGTCTGGTCCCTTTCCTGTCGCAGTGTGGTCCATATCGTATACTAGTCATCGTAGCTTACAACATGGTAGTATTGTTTCTTAATAGAATCCCTGAAAGAATCTCAAGTGAGGGAGACCCCAAATATTGCAGATTCCTCAGTGGCCCTTTGCTCACAGTAAGTTTCCTAGCAATCCTTGACATGGGGGACAACCTTAAGGTGTGCAAAGGTAATATTTTCTCTTTTGGAAAGATTATGGACCTAAAAATACCCTTCTAGCATATTCAACCATTTATCTATAACATCCACATCTATCTGTCCTTTAAATAAAGGGATATTAAAATTGACTTCTACCTTGAAGGGGGAGGCATGACTGCTTGATGAAGATGTGTCATATATTGGCATTCGTCGAAGGATCTGTGCAAATTTATCCATCATATCATTCCTTTGTCGTGCGAGGGATTCCTCGAGAAACAATTTAAAAGGATATCATGCTACATCATCTCTCTTTTCTTTCACCATGGGAGGTTGTCATTATCAACAAGGACATTCTTGCAATGGATCAACCACTTCGAGTCCCAATTCCTTGCACCCTGACGTTGTTGGGGTCTGTTAAGAACCAAATATCAATATAACATAGAAAAACCTCAGAAAAAGTACTCAA
>JASDQU010220212.1:13680-23808 GCA_032191745.1 Picea mariana
GGGGAAGCAAAATACCCCTAGCGTTGGTTGGGAGGTACCGGTGAGGTCTCTATGGTCGGCGATCGGGAGCGGAACGAAGCACGCATACGTCATTCGAGGCAGGCAATAGGGCAACGGTATGATTTTTATTTAGTAGAATAGAATGCATTATGACTTATGCTGGGATAGGAATATTGGTCGTAAATGAATTGAATGGTTGTTATTATTTAATTACTTGGAATCCTTATAAATTGTTTGCTGGAAATGAAAAATATAGATGTGATAAAAATGAAAGGAGACATGGTTATTCCTGGAAGCATATTCAATTTCTTCTTTGTCTATGACCTTTTTATTTTATTTTATTGAAAGGAAATTAAACGATCCATGTCTATGTTATTTTTTGGGTTGGGGTTTTACTTCCCTTACTGATAAAATCAAGAGAACGACTAAATTCAATTTACCTTTGTTTCCCTTGCATCTAAGTATCGAGTCATGGTCGCAATAACTCTTCCGCGCGTTCTGGGACTGTAGGTTCTTTTGCCTAACTTTAGGACAACATTTAGACTCAGTTCGCCTTGAATTGATGGAACAATGATGCCACATTTCACTACTTTTTACTGTCTCTAACGTTAGGTGTCCCAGATGGTTAACTTTCTTTTTGTTTAACCAGATAATAGAAAGGTTAGGTGTCCCGAGAGAGATTGTTAGTGACCATGGAAGTCACTTTCAGAACAAAATGATGTTTGAGTTAACATCAAAGATTGGGTTGATCAAAGAACATTTGTCACCCTACTACACTACACTGATGGTTTCTTAGGGTATGTCTCTTAGAACGAATCTTTGATTACATTACATATATCCATGTTCCTATGAGATTGAATCAAATCATAGATACTTTAGATAATCATGTATTAGATTGACATATTGCACATGTGTAAGGATAATCACACACACACACACACATGTAAATACATTTGTAAAATAGATGTAATCCATAAGACATAAAAAGATGTAAAATATCCACATATATATCAAAAATGTTAGAATACATTGGTGTGCACAAGCACCTCAAAAATATGTCCAGTAAGAGTCATGAGGCTTATGCCCTCAAAAATATACAAAAAGTGCTCTTGGCATGTAAGTAGTCCAACCTAGCTAAGGGCGGGGCCTGTTGGCCCTACCATAGTGAACAATGGCATTTTCCAAATGCCGGAAGAGATGGAATGAGGTTCATGGCACCCTAACTACCTGAGGTTGCATCGATGGTGGGATATCCTCGATCTCCAATATAGGGACTGTACAAGTGAGCACGGTGAGGTTCCTCTCTACCCATATCAATACTCTCTCAGCCTCCCCAGATGGAGCCCCCCCTTCTATTGTTGTTGGTCCGACGGCTGCAACCGGTCCTGCCTCTGGTCAAGGACATTGCCTAATATTTGAGAAGTCTGTTGGATGCACTAGTCCCATATCTATACATAATAGATACATAAGTGTCAGATACTCTGGTATACAAAAAAATGATATATATAAAAAGACATAACAAAAATAACTTTGAAAAGAAAAGTTACCCATCTCTCCTCGCTTCGCTCTGGGAGGTACAGGCATGTCAAGATCCCTAGAAAAATTGATCCTAGCATAGGCGTAGTCCTCTATTTCTAGAATCTACAATGACCACTAGTAAAAAAAATTACCATCGAAGGCCTCGATGGTCCTCCCTCCCCCTCTGTGGCGGAAACAACGTCGCCCATCTGCATAACACCAGGAGGGAGGCCTCGTGCCCTCGTATAGTCTCTCAAGGATTGAGACTGGGTACCCTCTTGAAGAAAAAGGAACAAAACAATCCCAAACTAGAAGTTTCGGTTCTCCCGTATCCGACACTTTGTTAGTTGTCTCATCATGCAATCTAGCATGGTTGTACTCCAATCGGAAATCTGTGCATTTAAGCATTGTACTGCACAATTCATGTGCGCCCGAGAAGCCTGATTCAAAGCCATGGATCTAGTGATCCACCCAATGAGTAGAACTATAACTTTGAGTGATAGTTTGTGGATCTTATGTACAGGCACCTGAGAACCTACTTTCTTAGTACTAGCCTCACAATGCAGTCCAATAAGCTCCTCAATGTTGTGAGGCTCGGGGGGGAAAGTATGCAAGTTGATTGGATCCCCTCTCCTCGAGAGACCAGTCAGGAAATAAATGTCTTCAGTCATTGGAGTCAATGACTACCCCTCGAGCATAAGTGTCTCTATGTCAGGATGCCAGTAATCTATCAAATCATTCAACAACCTGGGTTGTTCCCTCATAAACAAACACTATAAGAACTTTAAGAACATGCATTGTGATAAAACAATGATAGCAGCAGGTCCTCTGAGACCAAAAAATCAATGTCCTCATGCTCCCTCTCTCTCCAATAAACATACATCTTGGAAAATTCCAAAGTTTGGAGAGTTAACTCTTGCCTTTTTATTTTTACCACTTGTTGGAGGGTGTACATTGTCTTGGTGACAGTCACATGTGTACGTGGGAAGATTATTTCATGCCCATGTGCACACAAGGGTTGTGCTTGGAAAACCCACTTACACACAGGGATGACCTCTTTAAAGGTCAGCGCCCCCGCCCCCAAAAAAAAATTGAAAAAAAGGAAGAATGAATTCCAAGAGGGGCTAGTTTGTACTTACTTGATCCAAGCAGAAGTTCGTTTCGTCCACTGAAGCTCCCGGAATCAACTCTTTTGACAAATGGGTGTTTTTTTACTTTTGGTCAATTGTCAATTTACAATGGTGATAATGAGCTACTAACATTCTATTAATAGACTTTTTGGCCCTCTTTTGTCATTTTTTGGACCCTTTTATCATTTTTCCTAGCTTGAAAATCATTCACTATGGTTTTTTAGTTTCTTGGGGGAGGTTATGATAAGTGTTACTGTGGGTATTTGGGAAATTTTTTGAGAGTTGGGTCATTTTTAAAGGTCTTTTAGTAAAAATTCATTTTTCTAGCTTTGTGCATATGACTAGACTACCTCTTTTTTGATATGACTAGACTACCTTTGAAAAATGTACCATAGTAGAGTCTCCTTTTATGCTTTTTCAGACTCTCGAAAAATGAAAATCCATTGAGCTTAACTTCTCCGAGCTCGTTAAAATTACATCGAAGGACGTTATCATTATGTCTTATTAATCGCATTTGCATCCCTACATCTTTGGCCTTATGTTGGCTCCATGTTTCTCTCAACTGAACCATTTTAAACATGACTTATATGCAAGTCTTGTAGCACTTTACCTCTGCGTCTTGACACCTTGACCCATGGAGGGTTTTTCCCAAGTGTCCTTTTCTTGCATATGTCCCCTCGATCCTCCTTTGTAACGTAGCATTCTTTTATTCTTTTTCAAAGCTTTCACAACAAGTCGTCGAAGACCTCTGGGTAGTGAAGTCGTACACTGATATTACACTCCTACCCGAGTTTTGAAGATTTTGAACTTGTTGCTCGATCTCTGAAGACCTCATCTCCAACCATCAAGGATCACTGGCTTCCTAAAGATGGATACTATACATGTATATCTTTTGATTTTGAGATGTAGATCCACTGTGTACTGCTCTCGGATACACTTTATATAGTTATATGACATCGATCTGCAGTTTATTTGATTGGCAACCGTGATTTTAATTCATCTCGAGCATGGGTATTCCCATCTCGGTGAGACAAATTGTTATTTTGTAGATGGTACCTCCCGAACTCTCGTCCCTAGGCTCACTCTCTCCGCACATTACTGAAGATTTGTAATGTATTTCGGCCATCGGATGTTCTTCTCACACTTGCACTAGACATGCATATCTGGCATCAAGCGATCTTACTTTCTATCTTTTCCAAACCATCACTGAACAACTCTTCTAAAAACCGTTGGTTTGAAGGTGTATGCACCCCACACCACTAGTTCACTCGTACACATGCTTGCTGCACCACTACAGCTCGCGTACACTCAGAAAAAATCACGAAAAATGAAAATTGAATATGGATACAGGTTTTCGGAGGATTACTTACTTGTTTGACCGCCCATAGCTAGTCACTCCAACCGTTACCATTTCTTTTGGACTATAAAATAAGGTGTTGTGGCCCCATTCCAAAAAGAAGCACGAGAGCATAGAAACTCTGCCCATTTCAATATTCCCCCATTGCCCCAATATTTTGCAACCACATTGTGAGTTTGAGCGAGAATGCCTTCTTCCTCCTTTGCAAATCCTTTCCATTTCCCTAGAGATAATTGAAGAGGAGAAGAACATGTGGAAGCAGTTGGTGCATGGTGAAGAGGAGCCCAAGACCAAGTTCAAGGAGCAGTGTCRGTTTCATGTTGTAAACGACTTTTGTGAGATTAATATAARGAAGTACTTTTTCTGTCCCTCCAAATGACGTCTTAAATCTTTATGATTTGTTTAGATTTCTTGGTCATGACGTCTAACCCACTAATGCATACATAGAATGCATTCTTGTAGTTTCTTGTTTGTCTTTTGGTGAATGTAGGTAAGCCTTGGGAGGAGACTTGTGGTCAGGAAACAATCGAGCGCAAAGGGATCGACACTGGATGCATATTTTAAGGTATGCCTATCAGATTCCAGTACTTTGTCTTTTATGTATGATTGTGGGATAACGTCTTGATAGTTGATAAAAAGTAGGAGACTTTAGACGGTTAGCTTTGCCTACATTTTAGAACCTTGGTGTAGTGCATAGAAGAGTTTTCCCGCTATAACAAAGATTACCAGTGGAATAGACTTCAAGGTGAAGAGTCATGTACCAAGTCAGAGTTCTAAGAGACCGAAATCTCCAATAAAGCACAACCAATATAAATGTCTTGTTTTATTCATGCTAGCCATCGAGTTTATGAGTTTATTAGCTATGCTTTAGTTATTTTTCTTTTTGATAAATAGTRTAYTTTCTTTTGAAAGTTAAACATTATGATTAACCTGGCCTAAACTGAGTGGAGTAATGCTTTTCTATTGCTATTTTAACCATAATTTGTATACAACTGTATTTTCTTCTTGTTTAATACAAATTTCTACACTAACTTTCAAAAAAGCATAAAAAAACATAATTATTTAAGCATTATCTACATTACTTAAACAAAAATTTCAGATTTGAATTACATTTTAAGCTTGAGATTTATAAAAATATCCCTTAAACATATTTACATCATAGAGTATAATTAAAATGAAAGCTACTGCGCAAAATTAGAGCTTGAGTAAAAAAAACCAATTAATCCTTCAGAACAAGTGAAAAGATCATAGTCATTGGATATAGCTTGGATGGTTCAAAAGAATGATTGTTATCATCAGACAGACAGACAGAGATTCAAATATTCCAAAAATAATCAGCATCCTCTAAAGTGTATTTTTAAAAATACAGTAAAACTAATTGAAACAATAACTAGATATTCTTTTTTAATACATAACAGTTGAATCCCCCATTTACTCTGGATTTACTCCCAACTTAAGCGTAAAACTAAATCAATTTCCCGACATAAAAAGAATTCCCCGAATCTTGAATAGTTAATTATGACAGAATCTCCACCTAAACCACGTGGAGTAAATCACTCGCGTCCGAAATCCGTCACTCGCGTGGGACATCTTGAATGGTTTTCGTCCTTCAACCATTCGAGGTCGACGGGAGGAGGAACCAGAGCCTGCACCAACACAGTGAAGGTTACATCAACGCATCTGGGCAAAAATTCGATATGGGCACTAAATTTCATAGAAAGCTTCATAATTTGAAAAAAATAATTTAATCGCTTAGAACGGGAATAAACTAATTCTGACCATGTAAACGAACGGATCCGCTCTTCCTCCTTCTCGGAATTGTTTGACTTTGTTTTTCTTTACTAGCCTGTGAAAATAATACATAGGCACTATGAAATTGATATATCGTTGCATTTGCCGGAACCTTTAACCCTAAAAGTGTGAAAAAAAAACAGACAATTTTCCTAAACTTAATACAATAATACGATCTCAGCTTACAGGCGAAGAGCCTTGCTGGTGTCTGGACTGTCACCGAACTTTTCTCAAATGATCCTCTCAGTGCCAGTGGCGTTTTGGTAAAGAAACTGTTGGATGGCGTTGCAACGCAGCTGGAGTCGACTTTCCACATCCCCATTTTCCCTCTCTTTCGTCTCTTTGTCCAGGCTCCCCATCTCTATGAAAAACTCAGAGCAAAATTAACCCAAAACTCGAGAGCAATCGTAACCGTTTATTGCAAAACACTTGAAAATTTTCAGAATAAATATGTTAGAAATTGAGATTTTTTAAAACAAAAGATATTTAGTTTTTTTATCAACAATATTTATTTTTAATATTTTTATCTTTATTTATATACATATACATAGCTAGTCTTAAAGAGAAGACATCACAACGTGGATATGAAGAGGCTTATCATGTTCTAATAGAAATAAAGTGAATAAACTAAATAATCCTCATAGGTCATAGGTCATTTTATGTTTTTCTGAGACTCATGAGTGTCATTTTTTTAGTTGTTATATAGAGATTTCTTCTGGAACTTCAAAAGAAGAAATACTAGTATCCCTTTTAGCTGGGACATAGAAGCATCAACTCAAATTTTACATCTAACCTTTGAGTAAATTAGTGTAGTGTAAGAAGAGCAAAGTCGGGCAACATCAAATTTGGTTTAGTGTTTCATTTAGGCTTAGAACGAAAAATAAAATTTGGTTTAGTGTTTCCTTTAAAAATAAAAAAACTTTGAGTCACCTTTCCCATGAGCTAAATTTGTTTTTAGACAACTCAATTTTGTGCTTGGGACATCTCAACTTTTTTTAAATATCTTTTAATTATTTCCTTATTTTTTCCTATAATTCATCCTACTAATTTGACAAAAAATGGTTTGATCATTATTTTTGTATGAGATCGGTGAAGTCAGGATAGAAAACACCTATTTGGTAGCATGGTGTAATTGTATTTTACTTATTTTCTTATTTCTTCCCATAATCCATCCCACTAGTTTGACACAAATTGGTTTATCATAATAGTTATGTTGTTATAAAAAATACATATTTTAACAGATCCATACATTGATAATAAATTGATACAAATTTGATTTTCCCATAATCCATCGTAAGATTTTGATACAAATTGGTTTGGTCGTAGATGCCTTTAAAACAAAAAGAACATTGGGGCATGTAGCTTCCAGCAAATGGTTTGGTCGTAGCTTCCAGCAAATGGTTTGGTTGTAGCTTCCAGGAAAAAAACATTGGTTTGGTCGTAGCTTCCAGCAAATGTAGCGATATATCAATTTCATAGTGCTGATGCATTATTTTCACAGGAGATCCTTATCGACTCGAGGGGAAGAGAGGAACTTCACCTTCACAACGTGGATATGAAGAGGCTTATCATGTTCTAATAGAACTAAAGTGAATAAACTAAATACTCCTCATAGGTCATAGGTCATAGGTCATTTTATGTTTTTCTCAGACTCATGAGTGTCATTTTTTTAGTTGTTATATAGAGATTTCTTCTGGAACTTCAAAAGAAGAAATACTAGTATCCCTTTTAGCTSGGACATAGAAGCATCAACTSAAATTTTAMATCTAACCTTTGAGTAAATTAGTGTAGTGTAAGAAGAGYAAAGTMGGGMAACAYCAAATTTGGTTTAGTGYTTCATTTAGRCTTAGAACRAACCTTTTTYAATTYTGTAGTTTTCTTAGGTTATTAAGCAAAGTGGGAGTAGGGAAACATGAAATTTGGTAAATGATGCCTCTTGACTGATTGGTAGACATCAATAACCCCTCGAGTCAACACTCCGCTAGGTGAACAAACGACTTCTAAGGAATAAGGCCTCTACCTTATTACGTGCCCCTTAGAATCATCGTGAGCGACTGTCATAGTATGCCCTCATGGCATCATCGGTCCTCTTGAACTAGGTAATTGTTAACCTATAGTTAGAGCCATGGCGGGAGTGCTAGTAGGTTGTGGCAGGGCTGTTGTCCACACCTCTCCTTCAACTTCTCTAGTAGTCGTGTGTGGCCACTTTACTGCATATGTGAGTCTGGTCGACAAGCTATCATCAGCCTGCATCATCAACAATCATGTCAGACATTTCCACATCATATCATCTATTCAAAATCATAGTAAAACAATCAAACCCCAATAGCACACTCCGTGACTCGGTCTGGAGTCCAAGGGTTCCGTTGATGCCTTTACATCCTCAAGGTCCAAAACCCTGCACACTCAGTAGAACTGAGTCAATAGCAAATGTATATGTCAATGCAGTAAAACATCATGTCATCTATCATAACGCATCATAATCAAAGACAAATGTTTTAATATCATAATAATCCAGATCACTTGTGAGCAAGTGTCCTCAAAGAATAAGTTCGCTCAGTGCACTAGAGTGGGATGTTGCAAACACAAATTGGTTGATCATAATAGTTATGTAGTTATTAAAAATACATACTTTAAGACATGCATACATTGATAACAAATTGATACAAATTAGTTTTTCCCATAATCCATCCTACTTTTTTGAACTGGTTTGGTTATAATGGTTTTATGTAGTTCCTCTTTTGTGACATGTGTTGTGTGGACTTGTGTGAAATGATGTTTATGGTAGATGCCTTTAAAAATAAAAAAAACTTTGAGTCACCTTTCCCATGAGCTAAATTTGTTTTTAGACAACTCAATTTTGTGCTTGGGACATCTCAACTTTTTTTTAATATCTTTTAATTTTTTCCTTATTTTTTCCTATAATTCATCCTACTAATTTGACAAAAAATGGTTTGATCATAATGATTATGTACTTCCTCGTTTGTGGATATTTTTGTATGAGATGGGTGAATTCAGGATAGAAAACACCTATTTGGTAGCATGGTATAATTTTATTTTACTTATTTTCTTATTTCTTCCCATAATCCATCCCACTAGTTTGACACAAATTGGTTTATCATAATAGTTATGTAGTTATAAAAAATACATATTTTAACAGATTCATACATTGATAATAAATTGATACAAATTTGATTTTCCCATAATCCATCGTAGGATTTTGATACAAATTGGTTTGGTCGTAGATGCCTTTAAAACAAAAAGAACATTGGGGCACGTAGCTTCCAGCAAATGGTTTGGTCGTAGCTTCCATCAAATGGTTTGGTCGTAGCTTCCAGAATAAGAACATTGGTTTGGTCGTAGCTTCCAGCAAATGCAGCGATATATCAATTTCATAGTGCCGATGTATTATTTTCACAGGAGATCCTTATTGAGTCGAGGGGTAGAGAGGAACCTCACCTTCACAACATGGATATGAAGAGGCTTATCATCTTCTAATAGAACTAAAGTGAATAAACGAAATACTCCTCATAGGTTATAGGTCATAGGTCATTTTATGTTTTTCTCAGTCTCATGAGTGTCATTTTTTTAGTTGTTATATAGAGATTTCTTCTGGAACTTCAAAAGAAGAAATGCTAGTATCCCTTTTAGCTGGGACATAGAAGCATCAACTCAAATTTTACATCTAACCTTTGAGTAAATTAGTGTAGTGTAAGAAGAGTAAAGTCGGGCAACATCAAATTTGGTTTAGTGTTTCATTTAGGCTTAGAACGAACCTTTTTCAATTCTGTAGTTTTCTTAGGTTATTAAGCAAAGTGGGAGTAGGGAAACATGAAATTTGGTAAATGATGCCTCTTGACTGATTGGTAGACATCAATAACCCCTCGAGTCAACACTCCACTAGGTGAACTTGTGGGAGACAAAGGGCTTCTAAGGAATAAGGCCTCTACCTTATTACGTGCCCCTTAGAATCATCATGAGCGATTGTCACAGTATGCCCTCATGGCCTCATCGGTCCTCTTGAACTAGGTAATTGTTAACCTATAGCTCGAGCCATGGCGGGAGTGCTAGTAGGTTGTGGTAGGGCTGTTGTCCACACCTCTCCCTCAACTTCTCTAGTAGTCTTGTGTGGCCACTTTACTGCATATGTGAGTCTGGTGGACAAGCTATCATCAGCCTGCATCATCAACAGTCATGTTAGACATGTCCACATCATATCATCTAATCAAATGTGCTAACATCATAGTAAAACAATCAAACCCCAATAGCACACTCCCTAACTCGGTCTGGAGTCCAAGGGTTCCGTTGATGCCTCTACATCCTCAAGGTCCA
>JASDQU010220213.1:0-17904 GCA_032191745.1 Picea mariana
TATATATATATATATATATATATATATATATATATATATATATAAGGACATGGCATCGCATCATAGTGTAATTGTTTGAGAAAAAACAAGGTTTTATGACACAAAACACATTGCACATGGGAACCTCTCCATTTGCATGGATTTTGTGTTGTGGAGTGCATTTTTTGAGTCTTTAGCTTCGATGCGTGCTCCTTAAGGAATCATCTTAGTGAAGAAAATTATGATGGAGGAAAATTTCTACATTGAATTTGCATCTCAATGGCATCACTTTGTTTTGAAAAACAACTTTCTAGAGTCATTTCTACATCAACTTTGCATAGAAAAAAGTGTCATTTGCATCAATTTGGCAATGTTGTGCATCATAGTATCATTGTTGTGGTTCTTATTAGCATATTTATGGTGATGTAGTTTAGTCTATTAGCACCAAAATATGAAATTTTTGCATCATGTTTGCATCTTCCAAGCAACATATTTCTTCACTTATGCATATTCATAGTGTTAGTTTTTGTAACATTATCATATATTTAGCATGATTATTGTGTTGTATCAAAATTGTATTGCATTGTATTAATGACAGTGTTAGGTCATTTTAACATCTCGATTACATAAATTTAGTTTCAAAATTACCTTATTAATGGTTTTATTATTGTTGTTAATTTGATTATTATTGATTAGTTAATTTTTGTTATTAATTTAATTATTATTATTATTATATTTAAATACTGATCAAATTGATGCCTAGTATAAGTCTATTTCACAACATACCAATCATGAGAGAAAAAACCACGTATCCATAAATACAATTATGAAATTTTAGTACACTAACATCCAATCGAATTTCATGCCATGGAAGAAAAAAACTATGACATATAAATGTGATGACGAGATTTTAAATTGAATCATAAAATAATCTATAAAGAAGTGGTACGCTGCCACGCCATGGAAATGTCAACTTTGTATACAATACTGCATGAAAAAATATGTACACATATAAGGAAATGAAATGAATTTGATATCAAAACATGATATAACTATTGTTAGTACCCTTCTTATTTTATGAATCCTCCTTCTCCTCACTCTATAAAAACATGATAAAAGAACATGAGTTCAATATAATAATAAAAAACTACTAACGCTTAAAGATGTAATAAAATACATATAATTTAAACAATTGTCAATACTTTATGATTCCTCCAAGTCATTGTCGTCGCCGGACGTCATCATCAATCTAAAAGAATATAATATATTTCAATCAATAAATAAACCATTCCAACTATATATAAGCTAAAAAATAAATACATAATTAACAATTAATTACATTAGGCATGTGTTGCATATCTTTCACCATTCTTTCATAACCCTTCCTCAAGGCATACTTTAGTTATTTCTTAATGGGCTCATGACTATAGTCATTTAACTATATGCAATAATAGAAAACCATTTTTAATAATCACATATATTAAGTTAGCATTTTAGCATAATAAATGAGATTATATTATTAAACTTACAAAGTGCCCTTTAATCATGAACCTCTCGGCTTAACCTAAAAAATGTGTAATGGTGAATTTCTTTGTATCCATTTGTGTCTATATGTAAGGAAAGATACGATCTGTGAAGTTTATGAATGTCCGACAAATTACCATAAAATCATGTCAATGGTACTACAAGTTTACTTCAGAGAAATATGACAAGTTAAAAACATATCAAAATAAATAACCGAAAGCATATCAAAATCCCTACAGGCCTACATTATTTATTACCTTTGTGGCTTTTTGTTGTGGTGTCTCGGGCTCCACTCCTTGTGGTTTCTTCTCTTAAATAATTCATTGGGCCTCTTTGAAATCATTTAGGATTTTTTTAAATACAAAGTTTTCAATATTAGCTAATATTTTTTTAAGTCTTTCCTTCCTCAATGAGATTTATGACGTTCTTACTAAATTTGTTCAAAACCATAAAAAATGGAATCACCTACAAAATCCAATGACGATATATAATGAAATATAAAAGGTGAAGAACTATAAACATGAGTGAGTACATAGAAGAATAATTTGAATACATTTCACCTAACATGGTTGTTGGGTCTTTACACTCTATCACTGTGGGGTTGAAGACTCAAGGTTCATCATGCTTTGACCCACAAAACTTCAAGGCATCAAAATATTCAATCTTCAGTCTAGGATTGAAGAAGGACTCACCCAAGACGCCATGAGAATCATAGAGACCATTAGTCTTGTGTTGGATGCAAAGGGACAATGCATACATGAAAACCTCTCAGCTATAAATACATTCATTCACCCATACTAAGTAACATAGTATTATGCATCATAGAGTATGAAGAACACACTGCCAACACTAAGAGGGGGGGGGGTGGGTAAATTAGTGTGTGGACTATTCTAACTTTTTATTCTTTCAAGTTACCAGTTAAAACATAATTGAACAGATTAATACCAATCAAATCATAATAACAATGGACACAGAGACACCAGATGTTTGTATAAGATTTTGTATAATTAATATGAATATATGTGAAAGATGATTTTCTTTATCACCAACCCCTCGGAGAGCACCAACTCTCAACCAAGACCCAGCTTGGCGCAAGACCCAGCTTGCTGATAGAACCCAGTCTATCGAACTAGAGTTTATTCAACTCCAGTAGTAGTGTTTTATTATACAATGAAATTTATATTATGATCAGAGGCATATCATAAAACACTCATCACTGCATTTCATCTTCTCTCTGTAATTCACATTTTCTTTCCTCTAATATTTTCTTGGAATTTGCTCCAGATTTTTATCTTTTGTTCTCAAGTCCAGAGTCACTTTCTTCTTCCACTCTTTCATGCTTATATATTTTCCTCAAAAAAATGTGAGTGTGAAACATTGTGTCCCTTCATTTTGACCATCACACCTCTTCAATTAATTAATCTTAATTACTGTTTATTTATTTTACCGTGAAGGTTTTTCATAAATTCATCACAATCATGGATCAATTTAATCCTTTATACTCGATCTCGAATCTCTGTTATTTTCACAGAGACCAAATTCTGTGGAGGCACTTCCTTCAAACCATCACATATGATCGTGCGTTACAGAACCACGGGTTTTACCAACTATAGTGACATATTATAATTTCCTTTTACAACTCTTATAGCATATGACCAACAGCTGTGACCTCACGTTAGGCGAGATGAGCACTTGAGAATTTATCAATTTCAATGGTTACAATTTGATCTTCTGATGAGATGGATGGCTGACGGAATTTCAACACTTTTCCCTTTGAGTCTTTGTGACTTCTAACATTTCAATTCTCCCGAATACGATATCTCCGAACAGATCGGATGGTTCACATTCAACGGTCACAATTTGATCCTCTGATGAGATGGACGACTGTCGTAATTTAGTAACTTTGGCTCTTCGTGACTTCGGCCCTTCGGCTCTTCACAACTTCGGCCTTCGCGACTTCATCCCTATGACACTTCGGCCCTTCGCAACTTCGGCTTTCAGGACTTCAGAACTCTTGTCATTTTTTGGTGGTGAAACTCCCAAAGTAAAGCTCTCGTAGTGGCATCACTTACTTACGTCACTTAATGACGTGGAACGAGACAAGTGTCTACCATGTGTCACTCGGATTTATGATTTGCACGTACCTGAAATACTCGATCAAATTGACACTTGTCATTGTTTGAATGCGCAACGTGTCATGTTGACGTGGTATTCCACATGTCCCTATTGACAAGGTTCACTAACATGGATCTCCCACACGTCTTTGATGACGTGGTCTGTTGACCAACAGTCCCGATCCAACAATCCTCGTTTGTCCTCCAAATCCAACGATCCTTATTCACTTCGGATTTCCAGGCTCCAGGTATTTCAAATCTCAAACGAATGGAGCGTAAGTTCCTCACATATTTGGACCCATAGTGATGGATGTTCGTTCAATCAGGATCTATGATCGATGACTCAATCCATCTGTGATGCAATGCTTGTAGCTTATCCTATCCTTCCACTCAAAATTGATCCGATGACTGACAGAACTTTGCATTTCGGGGATTTCAAATCTCAAACTTTTTGGAGTGTAACCTCCTCGCATCTTTAGACCCGAAGTGAAGGATGTTTGTTCGATCAAGATATTAGATTGATGGCTCGATCTGTCTATAGTGCTGCTCTTCTGGCTTATCCTGTCCTTCCACTTAGAATGATCAAATGGCTTGACAAGAACTCGCTTTTGATCCTACGGTTGACGGGTATTCGGATATTCGAACTAACGGCCTCTTTACCTCGCTTATCCTATCCTTCCACTCAAAAGTGATCCAACGGTTGTGAATATTATTGAAGAAGATCCATGATCAAGAATGATTGTGCAACCACAATCTGCGAGTGTTTTAACTCGTCACCCATCTTTGCAATGGGAAGATGTGCGCTATTGGAGAGTTCAACCAAAATCGTTGATATTCGAGACTATGAGATTAGACGGTCCTGATTGATTGTAAGACTAGAACAAGCGCGATGTTTAATTCTCCTTTCAATCCTCGTAATTCACCCCTGCTGTAGATTTGACGATTGCACATCCGACGATCACAATTTAATCTGACTTAAACTGATCGTTTGTTGGATCAACCCTAGTCGTAGATGTTTGGAGCTATGAGAACTAACGATCTAGTCCAATTGTGGGATTGGAACTTGCGAGTCTTTTAATTCTCCTTTCGATCTCTACAATTTATCCATGTCATTGATCTGGCTTACAGATCCGACGATCATGATCCTCAAGCTCATGGTCACTCAGATGACTAATGCGCGTTATATTGGACGATCAACATGGCCAACCTCTTGATCGAAGGACTGCTAAGGCTTCTCACTCTGATCGGACGGTTGTNGTTTGGAGCTATGAGAACTAACGATCTAGTCCAATTGTGGGATTGGAACTTGCGAGTCTTTTAATTCTCCTTTCGATCTCTACAATTTATCCATGTCATTGATCTGGCTTACAGATCCGACGATCATGATCCTCAAGCTCATGGTCACTCAGATGACTAATGCGCGTTATATTTGACGATCAACATGGCCAACCTCTTGATCGAAGGACTGCTAAGGCTTCTCACTCTGATCGGACGGTTGTTGAGCTTACTCTTTTCCTTCCGAGTTTTGATCTCTGCATTTGCTAACCCTCCTAAGATTTTGTCATAGGAACATTTTTGATCCTATCGTGATAAACAATAATCACGAATTTATTTTGCTACCTGATATACTGTGAAATGTGTTCTTCCTTTTGAGCTTTGATCTTCATACTATTCGCTTCTCATGTTTGCTCCTCCTCCTGAGTTTGCGCTACCGATCTCTGCTCATTGTTTGACATCTTCTACTAACTGATATACTTGTTGACATCAATGAAAATCTCATCTGTGGTAATTCATCATTAACAATAGATCATCACATCGACTATTGACATCAATGACAATATATCCAACAATCTCCCCCTTTGTCATTGAGGTCAACACACTAACTTCATATACAAAACTCCCCCTATGATGATGCTTTCCTTTTATAAAATTTCTCTTCGCCTTTGACATCAATGGAAAAGGGTTTCTTCTCCTATGATCTATCAGCATAATTACTTCTCTGACCACTGATAAATCCTCCTACAATCAACCTTTTTCTGTCATAGTTGAATGACTCCCCCTGTCAATATGCTTTTTCTCTGCTTCTGACTACTGTCCACCTTTGTTTCTGAAAGGGTATCTCTTCTTGACAAGGTTTCTTCCCCTGTTAATTTACTGCAGGATGTCATGTACCCCATTTTGTACATCAGAATGTTGCTTCTGCAGATGTCATTGTCCTACTGGAACACTACGCAATTGTAGCTCATCTTATTCAAACAAATTTTGGATTTGCCCATTGATTCTCATCGGTCTCTAACCAGATGTATTTCTTTTTATCCAAGATGTCCCTCTTTTTTTTTTATTATATATATACTGTACATTTCTCTAAAGTTGGCTGAGACAACTTCATACTATTCTTGTCACATAAATGACATTCTTTTTGCAACAATCAACTTCACTCATGTTCACTTGTTCAGTCTTGGCTATCCACTTCTGTGAGTGTCCTAGTTTCTTGAACTTTGTTCTCTGATCATCTATTACTGCTACTTCTTTTTTATTCCATGTTTCATTTACTCCTTTTGTCATCCTGTATGACACATTTCTCATTGATTGTTTTCTTGAGTTCCAACAGTTATAGGCTTTGTGGCCATATCCACCACAACTATAGCATCTCATAGTGTAACAATGTGCAACAATATGTCCAACATGATTGCAGTTCCAACATCTTATATTATTGTTGAACCCACTGAATTGTTTTCTTCCATGATGCCTATAATCCAAGGCTTTATGACCATATTCATTACAAGTAAAACAATAAATGTTAAATACACTCTCATACCTTCTTTGATTCATCCATGAAGGTGTCTCTCTTCTAAACTTTCTTTGAGGTCTATGAATAGCTTTTGGATGTCTTCCATGATCCGATCTTCTGAATTTTGTAGTGTTTTATTTATTTATTGAATGTAAAGAACCTAAGTCATACCTGCTTTCACTTTTTACAAATGAAAGAGTTGTTTCAGACCTGTCTGCATCCTTTACAACTGAAGGAACTATGTCAGACCTGTATTCATCCTTTTCAAATGAGGGACTTGTGTCAGACCTGTTTTCACGTTTTACAAACGAAGGACCTGCATTAGATTTCTTAGAAGTATTGATCTCTTCCTTAATGTATCCAAGGCCAAATTTTTCATTTGGTGATCTATGACTATCCAAGATCTCATCTAGGGTCATGGTGCTATTCAAGAACTTGATTTGGGTGTCTGACTTTTCAACCTTCTTTCTAAGATTCACAACTTCTGCTTCCAACTCATGACATGATTCTTCCTTTTTGTCTAGCTGGTTCCTTACTACATCCTCTCTCCTTTTGGCTTCTTCAAGTTGGATTTTAAGATTGACATAGCTTTCCCTTAGTTATTTTAGATCTACAAGGTTTCTGCTTGGTTCATCATCTTCCTTCTTTTCTTCTTTTGCTTGACTGATTTCATTTTCCAGTCTCTCAATTTCCTCTTCCTTTGCTTGACTGATTTCATTTTTTAGTCTTTCGATTTCCTCTTCCTTTTCTTTTGTTAGATCAACAACTTTTGTTTTCAGTCTTTTGATCTCTTCTTCTTTGTTTTCTAACTGAATCTTTTGCTCGGATATTATTTCTTCATTGTCTTTGATCTTTTCTTTTATTTCCAAGATATTCTTTTGATTCTTAAGCTCATCATCTTCCTTCTCACTTTCTGTTACTTGACTAATTTCTTTCTTCAACTTCTTGATGTCCTCTTCTTTCTCTTCTAACTGATTGTCCTGCTCATATATTATCTTTTCACCGTCCTTGAGCATTTCCTTTATTTCCAAGACATGCTTTTGACTCTTTTCAAGAAATTCTTGAGTGTAGTCATGAAGATAGCTATAGTCTGATTTATTTTGGTCATAGAGGTATTCAAAGAGACTCCAATCAACCTTTTATTTGGCCTTTGATAGTTATTCTTCTTCTTTACTTGCAGAGGGGGATTCAATATCACTGCTATTGCAATCGAAATATTGTGGAGAGTCCTTACATGTATTGATGGTTGAGTCTTCATCTTCATCCTTGATAGGAATGTCTTATGTGTCTTCATTTTTTATTTGATACATCTTTTCTAACTTCAACCATAATTCCTTAGCGGATGTGCATAGTCCTATGCTTGTCCTGATTGTATCTGATAATTCATTGAGAAGAATCTTCAATGCCACTTCATTATTCTTCCTTACTCTTCTTTGGACTGTAATCTTGGATAGATTCTTTGATGTAGTTAAGTCTCAGGGCTTGCTTACTAATGGATTCCAAACTTTAGATCCTTTTGACTTCAGATACTATTTCATATTTTTTCTCCATGAAGAATAATCTGTTCCATCGAATAAGGGATCTTCAATTGCGGAGAGAACCATCTGTCCACCCATTTCTTTAGGATCTACCTTCCAGTGTTTAAACTGTGTTTGTAGGAGCCTCACTCTGATACCAATTGAAGAACACACCGCCAACACTAACAGGGGGGGGTAAATTAGTGTGTGGACTATTCTAAATTTTTACTCTTTCAGGTTAGCAGTTAAAACATAATTGAACAGATTAATAACAATCAAATCATAATAACAATGGACACAGAGACACCAGATGTTTGTATAAGATTTTGTATAATTAATATGAACATAGTAATATGAATATATGTGAAATATGGTTTTCTTTAGCACCAGCTAATTGTTTCAACACCAATTGAAGTAAGGAGCACCAACCCCTCGGAGAGCACCAACTTTCAACCAAGACCCAACTTGGCGCAAGACCCAGCTTGCTGCAAGACCCAACTTACTGATAGAACCTAGTCTATCCAACTAGAGTTTATTCAATCCAGTAGTAGTGATCTATTATAGAATCAACTTTATCTTATGATCAGAGGTATATCATAAAACACTCATCACCGCATTTCATCTTCTCTCTGTAATTCACATTTTCTTTCCTCTGATATCTTCTTGGAATCTGCTTCAGATTTTTATCTTTTGTTCTCAAGTCTAGAGTCACTTTCTTCTTCCACTATTTCATGTGTATATATTTTCTTCAAAAAAGTGTGAGTGTGAAACAATGTTTCCCTTCATTTTGACCATCACACCTCTTCAATTAATTAATCTTAATTATTGTTTAATTATTTTACCGTGAAGGTTTTTCATAAATTGATCACAGTCATGGATCAATTTAATCCTTTATACTCGATCTCGAATCTCTATTATTTTCACAGAGACCAAAATCTGTGGAGGTGCTTCCTTCAAACCATCGCATATGATCGTGCATTATAGAACCACGGGTTTTACCAACTATAGAGACATATTATAATTTCCTTTTAAAACTCTTATAGCATATGACCAACATCGATGACCTCACGTTAGGCGAGACAAGTGCTTGAGCCTTTATCAATTTCAACGGTTACGATTCGATATTCTGATGAGATGGACGGCTGATGAAATTTCGGCACTTTTCCCTTCGGGTCTTTGTGACTTCCAACATTTCAAATCTCCCGAATACGATATTGCCGAATAGATCGGATGGTTCACATTCAACAGTCACGATTCGATCTTCTGATGAGATGGATGAATGTCATAATTTAGTCACTTTGGCTCTTCGTGACTTCGACCCTTCGACACTTCACAACTTTGAACTTCACGACTTCGGCCCGACGGCACTTCGGCCCTTCGCAACTTCGGATTTCAGGAATTTGGAACTCTTGTCATTTTTTTGTGGTGAAACTCCCGAAGTAAATCTCTCGGAGAGGCGTCACTTGCTTACATCACTTGACGAAATGGAACGAGCCAAGTTTCTGCCACGTGTCACTCAGATTTATGATTTGCACATACCTGAAATGACGAATCAAATTGAAACTTGTCATTGTTTGAATGTGCAACGTGTCTTGTTGACGTGGTCTTCCACATGTCCCTATTGACGAGGTTCACTGACATGGATCTCCCACATGTCTTTGATGACATGGTCTGCTAACCAACAGTCCCGATCCAATGATCCTCATTTGTCCTCCAAATCCAACGATCCTTATTCACTTTGGATTTCCAGGCTCCAGGTCTTTCAAATCTCAAACTAACGGAGTGTAAGTTCCTCACATCTTTGGACCCATAGTGATGGATGTTCATTCGATCAGGATCTAAAATCAATGACTTGATCCATCTACGATGCAACGCTAATAGATTATCCTGTCCTTTCACTCGAAATTGATCCGACGACTGACAAAACTTCGCATTCCGGGGATTTCAAATCTCAAACTTTCCAGAGTGTAACCTCCTTGCATCTTTAGACCCGAAGTGAAGGATGTTTGTTCGATCAGGATCTTAGATTGAAGGCTCAATCTGTCTATAGTGTTGTTCTTCTGGCTTATCTTGTCCTTCCACTTAGAATGATCAAACGGCTTGACGAGAACTTGGTTTGGATCCTACGACTGACGGGTATTCAGATATTCGAACTCACAGCCTCTTTACCTCACTTATCCTATCCTTCCACTCAAAAGTGATCCAACGGTTGTGAAGATTATTGAAGTAGATCTATGATCAAGAATGATTGCGCAACCACAATCTGTGAGTGTTTTAACTCGTCACCCAACTCTACAATGAGAAGATGTGCACTATTGGAGAGTTCAACCAAAATCGTTGATATTCGAGGCTATGAGATCATACAGTCCTAACTGATTGTGGGCCTGGAACAAGCATGATGTTTAATTCTCCTTTCAATACCCGTAATTCATCCCTGCTGTAGATTTGGCGATTACGCATTCAATGGTCACGATTTAATCTGACTTAAACTGGTCGTTTGTTGGATCAACCCTAGTCGTAGATCTTTGGAGCTATGAGATCTAATGATCTAGTCCAATTGTGGGATTGGAACTAGCAAGTCTTTTAATTCTCCTTTCGATCTCTGCAATTTATCCATGTCATTGATCTAGCTTGCAGATCTGACGGTCACGATCCTCCAATGATCCTCAATCTCATGGTCACTCAGATGACCAATGCATGTTATATTAGACGATCAACATGGACAACCTCTTGATCTGATGACTGCTAAGGCTTCTCACTCTAATCAGATGGTTGTTGAGATTATGCTTTTCCTTCTAAGTTTTGATCTCTGCATTTTCTAATGCTCCTGAGATTTTGTCATAGGAACATTGTTGATCCTATCGTGATAAACAATAATCATGAATTTATTTTTCTACCTGATATACTGTGCAATGTGTTCTTCCTTCTGAGCTTTGATCTTCATACTATTCGCTTCTCATGTTTGCTCCTCCTCCTGAGCTTAAGCTATTGATCTCTGCTCACTGTTTGACATCTTCTGCTAATTGATATACTTGTTGACATCAATGACAATCTCATCTGTGGTAATTCATCATTAAGAATAGATCATCACATCGACTGTTGACATCAATGACAATATATCCAACAATCTCCCCCTTTTTCATTGAGGTCAACACACTAACTTCATATACAAAACTCCTCTTGTGATGATGCTTTCCTTTTATGAAGTTTTCCTTTTATGAATTTTTCTCCGCCTTTGACATCAATGGCAAAGGGTTTCTTCTCCTATGATCTGTCAGCATAATTACTTCTCTGACCACTGATAACTCCTCCTACAATCAACCTTTTTCTGTCATAGTTGAATGACTCCCCCTGTCAATATGCTTTTTCTCTGCTTCTGACTACTTTCCACCTTTGTTTCTGAAAGGGTATCTCTTCCTGACAAGGTTTCTTCCCCTGTTAATTTACTGCAGGATGTCATGTACCCCATTTTGTACATCAGAATGTTTCTTCTGCAGATGTCGTTGTCCTACTAGAACACTGCGCAATTGTAGCTCATCTTATTCAAACAAGTTTTGGATTTGCCCATTGATTCTCATCAGTCTCTAACTAGATGTATTTGTTTTTATCCAAGATGTCCCTCTTTTTTTTTTATATATATATACTGTACATTGATCTAAAGTTGGCTGAGACAACTTCATACTATTCTTGTCACATGACTGACATTCATTTTGCAATGATCAACTTCACTCATGTTCACTTGTTCAGTCTTGGCTATCCACTTCTGTGAGTGTCCTAGTTTCTTGAACTTTGTTCTCTGATCATCTATTACTGCTACTTCTTTTTTATTCCATGTTTCATTTACTCCTTTTGTCATCCTGTATGACACATTTCTCATTGATTGTTTTCTTGAGTTCCAACAATTATAGGCTTTGTGGCCATATCCACCACAACTATAGCATCTCATAGTGTAACAATGTGCAACAATATGTCCAACATGATTGCAGTTCCAACATCTTATATTGTTGTTGAATCCACTGAATTGTTTTCTTCCATGATGCCTATAATCCAAGGCTTTATGACCATATTCATTACAAGTAAAACAATAACTGTTAAATACACTCTCATACCTTATTTGATTCATCCATGAAGGTGTCTCTCTTCTGAACTTGCTTTGAGGTCTATGAATAGCTTTTGGATGTCTTCCATGATCTAATCTTCTGAATTTTGTAGTGTTTCTTTTATTTCTTGAATGTAAAGAACCTAAGTCATACCTGCTTTCACTTTTTACAAATGAAAGAGTTGTTTCAGACCTGTCTTCATCCTTTACAACTGAAGGAACTGTGTCAGACCTGTCTTCATTCTTTTCAAATGAGGGACTTGTGTTAGACCTGTTTTCACCTTTTACAAATGAAGGACTTGCATCGGATTTCTTAGGAGTACTAATCTCTTCCTTATTGTATCCAAGGCCAGATTTGTCATTTGGTGATCTCTGACTATCCAAGATCTCATCTAGGGTCATGGAGCTATTCAAGAACTTGATTTGGGTGTCTAACTTTTCAACCTTCTTTCTAAGATTCACAACTTCTGCTTCCATCTCATGACATGATTCTTCTTTTTTTTCTAAATGGTTCCTTACTACATCCTCTCTCCTTTTGGCTTCTTCAAGTTGGATTTTAAGATTGACATAGCTTTCCCTTAGTTCTTTTAGATCTGTAAGGTTTTTGCTTGGTTCATCATCTTCCTTCTTTTCTTCTTTTGCTTGACTGATTTCATTTTTCAGTCTCTCGATTTCCTCTTCCTTTGCTTGACTGGTTTCATTTTTCAGTCTCTCGATTTCCTCTTCCTTTTCTTTTGTTAGATCAAAAAATTTTGTTCTCAGTCTTTTGATCTCTCCTTCTTTGTTTTCTAACTGAATCTTTTGCTCGGATACGATTTCTTCATTGTCTTTGAGCTTTTCTTTTATTTCCAGGATATGCTTTTGATTGTTAAGCTCATCATCTTCCTTCTCACTTTTTGTTACTTGACTAATTTCTTTCTTCAACTTCTTGATGTCCTCTTATTTCTCTTCTAACTAATTGTCCTGCTCATATATTATCTTTTCACTGTCCTTGAGCATTTCCTTTATTTCCAAGACATGCTTTTGACTCTTTTCAAGAAATTCTTGAGTGTAGTCATGAAGATAGCTATAGTCTGATTTATTATGGTCATAGAGGTATTCAGAGAGACTCCAATCAACCTTTTCTTTGGCCTTTGATAGTTCTTCTTCTTCTTTTTTCATGGGATAAATGCTAACAGAACATTCTGTTATTTTATCTAAGACTTCTTCTTTACTTGCAGAGGGGGATTCAATATCACTGCTATTGAAATCGAAATATTGTGGAGAGTCCTTACCTTTATTGATGGTCGAGTCTTCATCTTCATCCTTGATAGGAATGTCTTTTGTGTCTTCATTTTTTATTTGATACATCTTTTCTAACTTGAGCCATAATTCTTTGGCAGATGTGCATAGTCCTATGCTTGTTCTGATTGTATATGATAATCCATTGAGAAGAATCTTCAATGCCACTTCATTATTCTTCCTTACTCTTCTTTGGACTGTAATCTTGGATAGATTCTTTGATGTAGTTAAGTCCAAGGGATTTCTTACTACTGAATTCCAAACTTCATATCCTTTTGACTTCAGATACTATTTCATATTTTTTCTCCATGAGGAATAATATGTTCCATCGAATAAGGGATCTTTAATTGTGGAGAGAACCATCTGTCCACCCATTTTTTCAGGATCTACCTTCCAATGTTTAAACTGTGTTTGAAGGAACCTCGCTCTGATACCAATTGAAGAGCACATCGCCAACACTAAGAGGGGGGGGTGAATTAGTGCATGGACTATTCTAACTTTTTCTTCTTTCAAGTTACCAGTTCAAACATAATTGAACAGATTAATAACAATCAAATCATAATCACAATGGACACAGAGTCACCAGATGTTTGTATAAGCTTTTGTATAATTGATATGAACATAGTGATATGAATATATGTGAAAGAGGATTTTATTTAGCACGAGCTAATTGTTTTAGCACCAACTGAAGTAAGGAGCACCAACCCCTCAGAGAGAACCAACTCTCATCCAAGACCCAACTTGGTGCAAGACCCAGCTTGATGCAAGACCCAACTTGTTGATAGAACCTAGTATATCCAACTACAGTTTATTCAAATATAGTAGTAGTGATCTATTATATAATCAACTCTATCTTATGATTAGAGGTATATCATAAAACACTCACCACCGCATTTCATCTTCTCTTTGTAATTCACATTTTCTTTCCTCTGATATCTTCTTGGAATCTGCTTCGTCTTTTTATCTTATGTTCTCAAGTCCAGAGTCACTTTCTTCTTCCACTCTTTCATGTTTATATATTTTATTCAAAAAAACATGAGTG
This sequence comes from Picea mariana, assembly GCA_032191745.1. Taxonomy (NCBI): domain Eukaryota; kingdom Viridiplantae; phylum Streptophyta; class Pinopsida; order Pinales; family Pinaceae; genus Picea; species Picea mariana. Next base: position 14,348 of record JASDQU010220213.1, read on the forward strand.
TGAAACACCGTGTCCCTTCATTTCGACCATCGCATCGCTTCAATTAATTAATCTGAATTACTGTTTATTTATTTTACCGTGAAGGTTTTTCATAAATTGATCACAGTCATGGATCAATTTAATCCTTTATACTGGATCCTGAATGTTTGTTATTTTCACAGAGACCAAATTTCATGAAGGTGCTTCCTTCAAACCATCACATATGACTGTGCATTACAAAACCATGGGTTTTACCAACTATACAGACATATTATAATTTCCTTTTAAAACTCTTATAGCATATGACCAACGACAGTGACCTCACGTTATGCGAGACAAGCGCTTGAGCATTTATCGATTTCAACGGTTACAATTCGATCTTCTGATGAGATGGATGGCTGACGGAATTTCAACACTTTTCTCTTCGGGTCTTAGTGACTTCCAACATTTCAAATCTCTGGAATACGATATCGCCGAACAGATCGGACGGTTCACATTCAACGGTCACAATTCGATCTTCTAATGATATGGACAACTGTCGTAATTTCGGCTCTTTGTCTCTTCGCGACTTCGGCCCTTCGACACTTCAGCCTTCGCGACTTCGGCCCTTCACAACTTTGGCTTTCAGGACTTCAGAACTCTTGTCATTTGTTGGTGGTGAAAATCATGAAGTAAAGATCCTAGAGTGACGTCACTTTCTTATGTCACTTGATGACATGGAACAAGCCAAGTGTCTGCCTTGTGTCACTCAGATTTGTGATTTGCACTTACCTGAAATGCCGAATCAAATTAACACTTGTCATTGTCTGATTGCACCACATGTCCTGTTGACATGGTCTGCCACATGTCCCTGCTGACGAGGTTCACTAAGATGGATCTCCCACATGTCTTTGTTGATGTGGTCTGCTGACCGACAGTCCCAATCCAACGATCCTCATTTTTCCTCCAAATCCAACGATCCTTATTCACTTCGGATTTCTGTGCTCCGCGTATTTCAAATATCAAACTAACAGAGCGTAAGTTACTCACATATTTGGACCCGTAGTGATGGTGTTCGTTTGATTAGGATCTAGGATCGACGGCTCAATTCGTCTACGATGCAGCTCTTGTAGCTTATCCTGTCCTTCCACTCGAAATTGATCCGACGACTGACAGAAATTCGCATTCCGGGGATTTCAAATATCAAACTTTCTAGAGTGTAACCTCCTCGCGTCTTTAGACCTGAAGTGAAGGATGTTTGTTCGATCGGGATCTTAGATCGACGACTCGATCTGTTTGTAGTGCTACTCTTCTGGCTTATCATGTCCTTCCACTTAGAATGATCCAACGACTTGATGAGAACTTGGTTTTGATCTGACGGCTGACGGTTATTCGAATATTCAAAATCACAGCCTCTTTACCTCGCTTATCCTATCCTTCCACTCAAAAGTGATACAACGGTTGTGAATATTCTTGAAGCAGATCCATGATCAAGAATGATTGCGCAACCACAATCTGCGAGTGTTTTAACTCGTCACCCAACTCTGCAATGGGAAGATGTGCGCTATTGGAGAGTTCAACCACAATCATTGATATTCGAGGTTATGAGATCATATGGTCCTGACTGATTGCGGGATTGGAAAAAGCACGATGTTTAATTCTCCTTTCAATCCCCACAATTCATCCTTGTCGTATATTTGGTGATTGCGCATCCGAGGGTCATGATTTAATCTGAATTAAACTGATTTTTTGTTGGATCAACCATAGTCATAAGTATTTGGAGCTATGATATCTTACGATCTAGTTCAATTGCGGGATTGGAACTAGCGAGTCTTTTAATTCTCCTTCCAATCTCTGCAATTTATCCCTGTCGTTGATCTGCCTTGCAGATCTAATGGTGACGAGCCTCTAATGATCCTCAAGCTCACGGTCACTCACATGATCGATGCGTTTTATATTAGATGATCAACACGGCCAAACTCTTGATCGGACGGCTGCTGAGGCTTCTCACTCTGATCGGATGGATGTTGAGCTTATGTTTTTCCTTTCGAGTTTTGATCTCTATGTTTGCTAACCTTCCTGATCTTTCGTCATAGGAACATTGTTGATCCTATCATGATTAACAATAATCACAAATTTCTTCTGCTACCTAATATACTGTGCAATGCACTCTTCCTTCTGAGCTTTGATATTCATACTATTCGCTTCTCCTATTCTCTCCTCCTCCTGAGCTTGCGCTATCAATCTCTTCTCACTGTTTGACATCTTCTGCTAACTGATATACTTGTTGACATCAATGACAATCTCATCTGTGGTAATTCATCATTAACAACAGATCATCACATCGACTGTTGACATCAATGACAATATATCCAACAGAGTAAACATAGATATACATTGAAACCATAACACACATAATATTGCAAAGAGAAAGGACTTCATATTTCATTCATTAGCTTCAAATGCACTCAGATACAACAATAATAACAGAGATATGTGCCATGTTCTCTAGACTGATACAACATGTATAACATATATAGGTGCCATGCGCTCTAGTCTCTTTTCTTCATTTACACACAGTTATGGCTCTCTTACATACTCATACCAAACTTAGAAAAAACTGGACATGGAAATATCTTTGTCTATTTCAGTCAACTCTCTGGTACCATCCTCTCTTCTCTCCTCCTTTGCTCCACTCTCTTGAGCGAAAACAAGTCCCACACACTTTACGTGTCTGCATGCAACACCCAAATATTATTGGAGTGTGGAAATCCTAAATAACTTGCTAGCTCATCCATACCTTTTCCCATGCTCATTCGAGTCATTATAATACTCAAATACGAAATATTCCCGAAGATACGCTCAGATTTGGTCCACATGCGGTCTCTTCTTGATTCCTTGCGTGAAGTGAAAAACTGGGTTGGTGCACACAATATTCCTTTGGCTGGAATTGATGTTGATCCTTCATGGTGCCACACAATATATCTTCATGGGCGTGCACAGAATATTGATTTGTGACGCACATGTGAAACTTCAACAAAACCCTGGGTGCCAACAGGCCCCCAACACTATTAGTTGGCTTGTCCTTGAGCCAACAATGCTACTTGTTGAGCTCCAATCTACCCAAGTAAATTAGAGTGTAAATGATTGTCAATCCGGTGTTTGTAAAACTTAGAGGCACATCCAAAGTATATGGATTTAGAGATAGTTTTTATTTTTAATGGAGATAAACCAAAAACCTATTCTAAGGCTGAATGTGAAAGAGATGCTAAGCTTCTATTCAGAAGTCATCTTCATAGATCTCATAACAGTAATCAACACTTGTTTTTCTAAAGAGTGAAAACAGTAAGCATTCAAGAGGAAGTTTAAGACCTATCCAATGTTAGAAGAACAAAACTCTTATTCAAGAGATGCATTCATTGTCTTCTTTCATTCATTCATCAACAACTATCATCAAATCAAATCAAAATACTGAAAGCATAAATAACTCAAAAGCATTCAAAACTATCTTAATGCTTGAAGTCAAACTACACATTGAATTCTCATTCAAGAAACCATTCACAATATGAGTAAGGCTTGAAAACATTAAGCATGTAACT
>JASDQU010220214.1:5472-16566 GCA_032191745.1 Picea mariana
GACTCTCATTCCCCACATGCATGTCCCACCCTAGGAATATACACCTTCATTATTCCACATTCCATCAATTGCTCCACTTCCCTTCCAGGGCTTCAGCAATAAGCCATATCAAGAATTCTTAGAGCTTCGTAGTTGTTGTTGGACTCCCTCCAGGAGAAATCACTTCCCCAAAAATATCTCTCACCTGGAGAGAGTTGCTCATGGGCCTGAAAACCTGCTTCTTCAACCACAAGCCTGGAAACCCGCCTCTTCAAACCACAGTAGAAAAATCATGTAAGGTAAGGGATGGCTTAGAAAATTACAGAGGTTCACGATGGCAGAGGGTTCAACAATAGTGAAAATGGTTTATTGCGTGCATGCTCAGTGCATGAGATCATGGGTGAATCAGGGCAACAGATGGAAAGAATGGTCAGAATGGTGAGAGAAAACCCCCACAACGATGGAATCCCCACATAAAACTACATGCGTCCTGGATTACAATTGGCTCTCAAGGATCTTGTTCCTCTCCACTTGGAGTTCGTTCCTCTCCCCAAAGGAACTTAGGATAACAATGTTTATTTCCCAACTTTAGTATTTTAGGAAATACATCATAATATTCCCTTGGGTTAATCCTTCAAGATTAGCCCCATTTTCCTATCCTCTCATCCCCCTCCCTTTCCCTTCCTAGTGGAGCTTAGTCCCCCATAATTCTTTCTTCATGGTTGGTCTACACGCAATGATGTATTTTTATTAATAATCTTCACAGTTACATATACAAAAATAGGCTCTTTGGCCTTAGCATATAGGATCTCGGGCCTAATAAACACATAATCCTCCTGGATTCTAAATAATTGGCTTACCAGCCTATAAGCTTCATTAAACATCATTACAATTTAGCAGGGGATCGACCTTGGGGTATTACAATCCCCTCCCCTTATTTTTGCACTATCCTCAGTGAAAATCATTTACATAACATCAGCAAGATTTTCAAAATATTCAAAAAGATGTGTGTATTATGCCCGCATAGCATCTTCATGCTTGCAAGTTTCGTCCTCGGGACCGTACCAGGTCCATTGGACCTTTATAAGCCCTATGGCTCGATTCTAGAGCTATTTGATTTTTCGGTCCAGAATGCGTACCGGATGCACTTGAAAAATGCTTTCTTGCTCCACCTGAATCACATTCCAATCAATAACATGATTAGCATCAAGTCTATATTTCTTAAGAAATGATACATGGAATACATTATGTATAGGCATATATGCAGGTAATGCAATCATGTAATCTACTGGTCCAATCCTCTATAGGATTTCAAATGGCCCACAATATCTAGCTGCAAACTTGGAACAGTTTCCCAAATTCAAGAAACTTTTGTTGGCCTTCACCTTTAGGAAAACATGATCACCCACTTTAAATTCCCTGTGAGTACTTCCTTTGTCATCATATCTTTTCTACCTGTCTTGGGAAGCCTTTAAGTTTTGTTTAATCTTTAGCATTTTCTCTTCCATTTCTTTGAGCAACTCTGGCCCAACGACTGCTCTATCATCTCGGTTGTCCCAACTTACTGGTGTGTTGCACTTTCTTCCATAAAGTGCCTCAAATGGGCTCATCTTCAGTGATGCTTGGTACCCATTGTTGTAGGAAAATTCTACCAAGTGTAGATAATCTTCCCATCTATATGGTTTGTCCATAACATACATTCTTAGCATATCCTCTATCACTTGGTTAACTCTTTCTATTTTCCCATCAGACTTGGGATGATAAGCTATGTTGAAGTTCAAAGTTGTTTTGAACCCTTTGAATAACCCCTTCCAAAACTTTGAGGTAAACTTTAGGTCTATGTCATACAAAATTGTCTTGGATATGCCATGCAAGCGTGAGACTTCCCTCATATAGATATCATCAACATTGGTTTCCTTGTGAGTAACCTTCATAGGAATCAAATGGTAAGCTTGTCCACCACTACCATGATAGCATCATGATGTTTTCTTGTTTTGGGTAATTTGGTGATGAAATCCATTGTCACCACTTTCCACTTCCACTCAGGAATGGGCAATGGATGCATCAACCCACTTGGGTGTCTATGCTCGGCCTTGACCCTTTGACACTCCAAGCATTTAGCAATGTATTTATCAATCTCCCTCTTCATGCATGGCCAATAATATTGTCTCTTGACTGTTGAAATTGTTTTATGATATCCTGGGTGTCCAAGATAAGGTACATTATGCATCTCTTTTAAAATTGTACTCCTCAATTCATGAGAACTGGGTACATAAACCATGTTCCTGTACATGATAATTCCATCAATTCCCAATTCATAATATTCAACTTTCTACTGCATTTTACCATTTTGCAATTTTGTTACCAATTCCTTGTACTACAAATTAGCTTTTGCAGCCTCAGAAATTCAGCCTTTAAGATCCGTTTGAAATGTGTTAATGGTTGTAGCATGCAGTTCATGCACTCTCCTGTTGATTGCATCAGACACTTTTTTTCCTTTCCTTTGATGTGTTTGATATCAAAGTCATACTCACAAAGGAATTCCAACCATCTTCTCTACCTAGCATTCAAAGTTGGTTGATCAAAAAAATATTTCAAACCAATATGGTTTGTCCTCAGCTCAAACCTATTTCCCATGAGGTATTTTCTCCACTTCTTCAAGGCATGCACTATGGCTTCCAACTCCAAATCATGAGTGGCATAGATCCTTTCATGCTCTTTCAATTTTTTGGATTCAAAACATACCACAAATATGTTTTGACTGAGGACTCCACCAAGTCCTTATTTGCATGCATTTGTACAAACCACAAAGTCTTCATTCAGATAAACAATCCTCATAATTGGAGCATTGGTTAACAACTGCCTCAATTTTTGGAAGCTCTTTTCACATTCTGTCGTCCATTGAAACTTCACCCCCTTCCTTTGCAAGGAAGTGATTGGGTGAGCCATTCTCGAAAACCCTGCAATGAATCATCTATAGTATCCAACTAGACCCATAAAGGATCTGACTTCTGTCACATTCTTAGGTGTTTTCCACCCTTTAATGGCCTCAACATTTTCAGGGTCCACTGTTATCCCTTCTTCGGATATGATATGACCCAAATAGTGAATTATGTTTTGATAAAATGAGCACTTGCTCAATTTGGCATACAACTGGTGCTCTCTTAGCACTTGTAACACCATCCTCAAATGATGTTCATGTTCTTCTTATGACTTGGAATACACAAGGGTGTCATCCAAAAATAAAATGACAAACTTGTCTAAATATTCCTGGAAAACACCATTCATTAAGCACCTGAAAATAGTTGGTGCATTTGATAACCCAAATGGCACCACTGTGAATTCGTAATGACCATACCTTGCCATGAAGGAAATATTGTTGGTGTCTTCATCTCTAATCCTTACTTGATGATATCCTAACCTGAGATCAATCTTTGAGAATATAATTGCATCCTTTAACTGATCAAAGAGATCATCGATCCAATACTTGTTATTTATAGTTACCTTGTTCAATTGTCTAAAGTCGATGCACAATCTCAATGTCCCATATTTCTTCTTCATGAACAAGACTAGGGAACCCCAAGGTGACACAATTGGGCATATATACCCCTTCTTCAGAAGCTCTTCAAGATGCATTTTCAACTCCTTCAACTCTGGTGTACTCATTCTACAGGGAGTCTTTGATACCAGAGCTGCTCCGGGCATCAAATTTATAGAGAAATCAATATCTCTCTTTGGGGATAGTCCCAGTATCTCCTTAAATACATCCTCAAAATCTTTTAGGACTAAGTGATCCTCTAGATTTGGCACCTTATCCTTAGGTGCTTCTTCCATATGGGTTGAAAATATTTGGCAGCCCTTCATGTAATACTTCTTCAGTTGCATTGTTGAGATCTCTCAAACAATAACTACACTAGGAATTCCTTGGATTGTTCTTGGGTTCCCTTCCTCATCTAGGAAAGTAAATTCCTTGTTATGATAGTCTAATACAGCATGGTGTTGGTCCAGCCAATCCATACCAATTAGACAGTCATATGACCCTAATGGCAAGATGTTCAAATATTCCTTGGTACTTATCCCATTCATGCCAACTGGAAATGATTTAACTAGCTCAACAACATTTCTCTTGGCTCCTGTAGCCAACTGTACCAACCAATATTTTTCATGCTTGCTTCTTGGAAAAATCAATCTTTCCACAACTTTAGGATCTATGTAACTATGACTAGCTCATGAATCTATCAAAATAGTAAAGGTATGGTTATTGATCATACCTTCTACTTCAATCATGTGTGATTGAAACTCTGCTTTCTTGTTTTCCAGTGCTACAAAGATCCTCGGTACACTTATGCCCATGTCCTCCATTTTTTATGCTTGTTGTACATTGTGGACAGCTCTCACTTTGTCACTTTTGTGAGGACAATATCTATACTTGTGGTATCCTTTGCATCCCCAACATTGAATGGGTGTCTACCTTGGCCTTTTCCCACCTACCTCATCCATTTTGTGCTCTCTAAAAGATGGTTGTCCTTGAGGATTTTTTCTGAAAAAGGGTGGCTTGTTACCCTTCTACCTTTGTTCCTTCTTAAACTTCTTCTTGTCCTCCCAAGCCTTCTGGAAAGTAGGATTTCCTTTTTTTTATCATATAAACACTTTTCTCTCGCTATGGTTTCTTCCAGAGTCTTGGCATCAACATATTGGATTTTATCACTGATGAAAGATGGCATCCCACTTAGGTACCTATGAATCTTCATTGTCTCATCCTTGATGAAGGAGACATACTTCAACAACTCTAAGAATATCCTTTCATATTCATCAATATTCATGTTTCCCAGTTTGAGTTAAAATAACTCTTTCATCTTTTTGTCATAATACCTCATGGTCAAGTATTTCTTCTCAACATGCCTCTTGAATTTCTTCCAAGTCACATTTTTCTCTTTNATTGAAACTCTGCTTTCTTGTTTTCCAGTGCTACAAAGATCCTCGGTACACTTATGCCCATGTCCTCCATTTTTTATGCTTGTTGTACATTGTGGACAGCTCTCACTTTGTCACTTTTGTGATGACAATCTCTATACTTGTGGTATCCTTTGCATCCCCAACATTGAATGGGTGTCTACCTTGGCCTTTTCCCACCTACCTCATCCATTTTGTGCTCTCTAAAAGATGGTTGTCCTTGAGGATTTTTTCTGTAAAAGGGTGGCTTGTTACCCTTCTACCTTTGTTACTTCTTAAACTTCTTCTTGTCCTCCCAAGCCTTCTGGAAAGTAGGATTTCCTTTTTTTTATCATATAAACACTTTTCTCTCACTATGGTTTCTTCCAGAGTCTTGGCATCAACATATTGGATTTTATCACTGATGAAAGATGGCATCCCACTCAGGTACCTATGAATCTTCATTGTCTCATCCTTGATGAAGGAGACATACTTCAACAACTCTAAGAATATCCTTTCATATTCATCAATAGTCATGTTTCTCAGTTTGAGTTAAAATAACTCTTTCATCTTTTTGTCATAATACCTCATGGTCAAGTATTTCTTCTCAACATGCCTCTTGAATTTCTTCCAAGTCACATTTTTCTCTTTAAGGTGTTGCACTTGCAAAAGTTGATCCCATCACATGGATGTCTTTCCTTTCAGCTAATAAATAGCAATTCTTCCTTCTGAATGGGAAGAATAGTTATGCAATTGGAATTACTTCCTCATTCCCAACAGTCATGTCTCAGCATCTTCATCCTTCTTGTGGTCTCCATCAAAAGTAGGAGGTTTGATATTATTCATTTCTCCTTTAAATTCATCCACCCTATTAGCACTAGAATTCACTCTCCAATTATAGAGAGGGTAATCCCAGTACCCATCGAAGTTTTATGTCACAAGTTGGTTTTAAAGAGGTCAAATGGGCACAGACTCAAGACAATATCATTTAACTTAGAAAACAGGGACCARCATGTACAAATAGGTGAGGTCTTGATCAACTTCATTCARTAAGTTGATATTAAGTGTGAGYAGAGGGAAGACTTGGTGAGAGAGGTGAAYGAGAMTACTATGGGCATTAGGCCTTCCAGCAGCTCAGAGAGGAAAATCTCAAACTCAAGAGAAATCTTGAGATCAAACTTCAGACACTGAAATATGGTGCAAGATACATAGTCACAACAACARAATAGTCAAACCTCCATTACCCTGCAACTGTAACAAMTTGATTAGATCATACATGCTCGATCCATTCAATGTAAAAAGAGAAAAGATAACACRAGAAACTGATTAAAACCAGTGAAGATACTATTGTGATCGAACCTACATCAGAACAACATGACTACCCTTGACTGGATCACCCATTCCCAAGTGTTCTAASACAGTTGTTACAGAKAAATGAAAAGAAATATGACTTTCATTAAACAAGAAGTMTCAAATACAKATACATAACCAGAAGAACCAGAGATTCATTAAAAATTTACAATATGGGAGCCTAGTTCAACCATCAACCATAACAAAATATCAAAACTAAATATATATACTCAGAACTGCTACAACTACCAGGAGCGTGATCGAACCACGGCATTCAAAGTTTTTAGTTGGTGCATGTTCCATCAGATTGTGCAGGCCTTCTCATGTCAGACGCGAGCTTGCCTCAGTTATGTGCTTTGCAGGAAAATTCGTCCAAAAGGAAGCTTCGTATTGACAATCTACACTCATGGTCGTTCTCATCATGCTTTCCATTTATGGGGTGAGAGGAGGTCTCAACCACCACCCTCATTTCCATTAACTACCTACATCAATATTAGGACAAGGCCTGACACCCATGAATATTAAAGGCAGTGCCAACAACTTCTTAGATTTAATCTTGACGCCTCGAAGCCAAGCATATCTTCTTATGTGACCAAATACGAGCACTTTCGGCCTTTGGCGCAGCTCCTCTGCATTGCTCCATCTTCAATGTGACCTAGGGCCATGACCCTACTCAATTGTGTGATTGTGGGCACTACCAAGGGTGGTATGAAAGCAAATATCTTTTGTCCCCATAATTCACCATGAACCGCCACACATCCCTTTCAAAAAAACACGGTTCTGATTGCAACCCGCCCTTGAAATTTTAAAACGTGTGCACCTTCCAACCCCGCAATGGTGCATGACCATTGATCTTGCCTCTTCGAATCATCGGCTGAGATCTGCTTCACGAATCGGCCTTCGGGAATTTCAATTCTCAAACCACATTTCCCTCTAAAAAAACCCTCGGAGTTGAGGATCTGATGACGCATGGCATTCTGGATTTGGGCGACCGAGAACAACTTCGGGTCTCCGGGACTTGGGGAAAATAAAAACTCAAATATGGCTTACTTCTCCTTAAGCTCATTTCCCCGAAGGCTTGGATCAATTGCCACCTATCCCCTTTAAGATCAACGACTCATATTCGCTTCGAGGCCTTTCATTCTGGTGCTAATATTTGAGAAACTTTGGGTTTCTGAATGTCTGTGCGTCCTTGATCTGATTTGCCTGATTAGATCTCCGCTGTTGAAAGATAAACTTGCCTGCTTGCTTGATTCGAGTCCAGAATGGACTGCTCTAAATGTTGTGCTTTGGCGTTTCTTGTGTAGACCATGAACTTGGACAACCTGTTACCCTTGACAACTATATTTGATAACATTTGGCTCCATAGGGGATGGCATGCTCCCTACAAGCTTCCAAGAACATGCAGTTCCAGTGCCTAGTTGTTGGGCTATGGATTTAAGMTCAAAACTTGCGTCAGAAAATAGGGAAATATGTACACTACTCTACTAAAATGAAAACAAACACATGGGCTCTAGAAGGAGCTTGTTTATATACAATCYTAGGCTAACTAATTTTACAAAATGCTAGGTGAAAGAAAACTTCCACCATAGCCACCCAGACTCTCTGGTAATATAATTCTTCTTTTTAYAGTAAATGATTCACGAAAGGTAAAGGAAGTATGAAAGCATAAAGAAAACATGTCTTGGAACACTGAMAATACCCCCAAATGATGATAATATGAAAACTTTTGCAGGCTCCAATGCTTTTGGAAAAYGCAGCTCCATATATAACCCCACAGGGTCACAACATTTATAATCAGGCATGCTCAACCGGTCAGAAATTACCTCCTTTCTTTAATTATTTCTCACCTGTCGTTTGATGTTCTCAAAGTGTACAGGTGGGTGGAGAAATGATGCRGGTTGGATAATCCCAGGTGATACCTGCTTGTTTATGGGTTATGGATAGGAGATAAACTGCCCATTTAGCTCCTCATTTTCTTCTTCGTGGCTCTCCCAAGGATCTGATTCATAATCATCATAAATGGGAACTATGGAAAAGCTCTACTCTTCATCGTATTCACTTGGATATCCATAAAAAGTTGTTTTTTCTTGGTCAATATCTGACATCACTTCTTCATCACAAGCAGGGCTTCCAAGAATATCTGCTTCAAGGATCATAATATCCTCTACATTTTCCTCGTAAGAGCGGCAAGAAAAATCTGCCTCCAATTCCTCTATTCTTTCATAAAGTGATTTTACCAGATTTATCAACTCCTTCAAGGTATACCCCTCATCCTCACAACTTTCATAAGAATCACTTATATCTTGAACACGGTATTTATATTCCTCACAACAGCTATGACAAATTAACTTGGAGAAATAAAACTTCTGACAATGCATATTAAAAGTTGCATGAAATTGTTCCAGGGAGGAGACGTTAGCAGGGGGCAAGGAGTGAAACCACTCACGAGCATCTTCCTCTAATGAGAACTTGAAAATATTCATCAAGACATATTGATGATGTATTTCCCACTGATGCATGAGTTTATGAAACTCAAGCATATGCTCGACAGGGATTTCATCTCTATGTTCTCTAAATCTGGGCAAAAAATCACCCCACTCACCAAAAGTAGGGACAACATTTGGAAAATCGGGAATAGAAGAGAAATTAAAAGGAGCAAACCTGCGAGCCAAAATATTTTCCATTTCAAAATAGTGGAGTCGCCATGGTGAAAGATGTGTAGTATGAAAGTGTCTGGTCTTTGTTCACCCTCAAATACCAGATCTGGTCATTATCATTCTCCCAGAGAGATTTTCAATCAGGAATAGCAGCGAAAAGCCTTCTTGAGAAAGCTTTCCGTTTTGATAATCTTCTCTAGGTGAGCTTCAAGTGTAGCTAGAGGAAGCTACAGAGTGGGCCTTGTGTGTCCGCATTTCAGAGCCACAACTAAAATAGTGGATTTGAAATAGTGGGGTCACCACAGTGGAGTCACCAGGTGCAAGTTGCAATCTTTGATGTACTAAGTTCTGATGCACCTTCATAATCATAGCTTCTTTGTCATTCTATCCCAGGGAAAAGTATTCAATTCGATCCCCGGCAATGGTTCCAGAAATGTTAGCACTAGAAGTCACCCTTCGATTGTAAAGAGGGTAAGCCCAGTACCCTATAGATTTTTACATCACAGGTTGGTTTTAAAGAGGTCAAATGGGTGCAGGCTCAAGACAATATCGTTTAACTCAGAAAATAGGGACCAGCATGTACAAATAGGTGAGGTCTTGATCAACTTCAGTCAGTAAGTTGAGCTTAAGTGTGAGCATAGGGAAGACTTGGTGAGAGAGGTGAATGAGACTACTATGGGCATTGGGCCTTCCAGCGTCTCGAAGAGGAAAAGCTCAAACTCAAGAGCAATATTGAGATCAAACTTCAGACATTGAAATATGGTGCAAGCAACACAGTCACAACAGCAGAATAGTCAAACCTCCATTACCCTACAACTGCAACAAGTCGATTGGATCATCCATGCCCGAGCCATTCAAAGTAAGAAGAGAAAAGATAACAAGAGAAACTGATTAAAACTGGTGAAGATACTACTGTGATCGAACCTACATCACAACAACATGACTACCCTCGACTGGATCACCCATGCTCGAGTGTTCTAACACAACTATTACAGAGAAATGAAAAGAAAGTTTACTTTCATTAAACAATAAGTCTCAAATACATATACATAACTAGAAGAACCAGAGCTTCATTAAAACTTTACAATACGGGAGCCTAGCTCAACCATCGACCATAAAAAAATATCAAAACTAAGTATGTATACTCAGAACTGATGCAACTACTAGGAGTGTGATTGGACCACTGCATTCAAAGTTTTTATTCGATGCCTGTTATGTCAGAATATGCAGGCCTTCTCATGTCAGACGCGAGCTTGCCTTAGTTATGTGCTTTGCAAGAAAATTCGTCCAAAAGGAAGCTTTGAATTGACAATATGCAGTCACGGTCATTCTCAGCATGCTTTCCATTTATGGGGTGAGAGGAGGTCTAAACCACTGCCCCCATTTCCATTAACTACCTTCATTGGGATCAGGATGAGGCCTAACACCCATGAATGTTCCAGGCGATGCCCATGACTTCTTCGAGTCAATCCCAACGCCTCAAGGCCAACCAGATATTCTTCTGTGACCAAATACGGGCGCTTTTAGCCTTTGGCATAGCTCCTCTGCATCACTCCATCTTAAATGTGACCTAGGGCCATGACCCTACGCAATTGTACAATTGTGGGTGTTGTTGATTAAGGTTGGTTGTCATTGATGTCAACCCTTGAAGAAATCCCCATAGCACANATTCGATGCCTGTTATGTCAGAATATGCAGGCCTTCTCATGTCAGACGCGAGCTTGCCTTAGTTATGTGCTTTGCAAGAAAATTCGTCCAAAAGGAAGCTTTGAATTGACAATATGCAGTCACGGACATTCTCAGCATGCTTTCCATTTATGGGGTGAGAGGAGGTCTAAACCATTGCCCCCATTTCCATTAACTACCTTCATTGGGATCAGGATGAGGCCTAACACCCATGAATGTTCCAGGCGATGCCCATGACTTCTTCGAGTCAATCCCAACGCCTCAAGGCCAACCAGATATTCTTCTATGACCAAATACGGGCGCTTTTAGCCTTTGGCATAGCTCCTCTGCATCGCTCCATCTTAAATGTGACCTAGGGCCATGACCCTACGCAATTGTACAATTGTGGGTGTTGTTGATTAAGGTTGGTTGTCATTGATGTCAACCCTTGAAGAAATCCCCATAGCACAAAGGTTTGGGTAATGGACCTAATATTGTTTGATGTAAA
>JASDQU010220217.1:4624-16666 GCA_032191745.1 Picea mariana
TGATCATACATATTTTATGTGGGTCAGTCATAGAGGGGGAATACTCATAAGTGATCATGAAAAATGGTTCCAAATATGAATTGTCAGAATGTAGCATTCGATGTACTTCATGTTATGATCAATTTATATTTTTTTTACTATATGGTCTTATGATTTTCTCTCTATGTGGTCATGTCTAGTAACTAGCAGTAAGTTTGTTGATACTCATGGACTTTGTGCCCACAATCCATTAACATCTCTTAGACTTATGTTCTTAGAAACTCTCATATTGGTATCAACAAAAGATGCAACAATTTGATTTCTTGCAGCTACATGTCCTAATAAAAGACAACCAATCAATCTTAAATAGTTTGCATGAGGACATGCAAACCCTTGGGTTTGGGGAGATCTCTAGATACCTTCCATATCTTCAGAGCCTCTCTTTATCATCTCCAACATCTCCAACATGTTCAACTAGTTTTTTTTCTTTTTTCTTTAGTATGATCTGTTTGTATATAAGCCTGATAGGTTTACTCCTTGAGATCTGTCTTGGGCTCTAAAGATGTCTTAAAATATAACCTCTATGCATCATCCAAAGGTAGGTGTTGGCGCAAGTGTTTTACTTGTTGCCTACGTAGGTTCTTACCTTCTGTTTTCAATACCCGTCCTCTAGAGATGCAACCCCTCCAAAGGGACAACAATCGTAACAAGAGGAACAACAATCGTTTTGTTCAAATGAACAACAAAAGGAACAACAATCATGACAAGGGAACGACAGTCGTTATATTGGGCTGAACTAATGTTGTATTAATTTTGTTGTAGTACTTGCCCAACTATATAATTTTTCAACCCGGGGTTCGTAAACTGATGAAGCACACACAAAGTATATGCAAGATTGAAGTGAGACTAATCTAATCTAATGTTTAAGCTACCACTGAAATTGAATCATTAATCTAACACACGACTGAAATAGAATCATTAATCTAACACACAACTGAATTAGAATCATTTATCTAACACACAATTGAAATAGAATCATTAATCTAACACACGACTTGGAATTGAATTAATCTAGTTATGTAAATGAAATTAAACTAGGAATGGGAAATTGCGTGAAGGAAATTAATCTAGAAATGGAGAACCACATGAAGGAAGAGAAAATACAACAAGTGAAGAGTTGAATGGAATAACAACATATGAGAGCTCTCACCAATGACGCAATCTTACATTCAATAATCAAATCAATCTTCATAACAGAATAATGAAAGCATGAAAACCAAAACCATGAATCAAAGCTAAGAATCCCTTTCTCTTTCGAATCCTAATGACTACCATTAATGACTACTCTAATTCTAATTACATCCTTATTGAATCCTCATGAAGAGAGAGCACTATCTTTTATACATGAGAGCCTTGAAGATAAGATAACCATCTCATTATTACAGATCCACTTTTCTCTCAACCTGTTTCCCATTATTACAGAATATAATCCCTTCAAATCCTCACACATATCTCTCATATATCTTGGATAAGATATTCCAACCAAATCTCCATGATTTTCTCCTTGGAATGGGCTTGAATTATCTCCTCAAATCTTGAAATGGTGGAGGAAGTATTCGATAAGTCCTTTTGAATTAATCCTTCTCATATTCCTACACATTAAAAAGCTCACACGTATTTGAGAAATATAGGAAAAATGTCAATTTTCTAACATTTAATCACAAATTCCGTTTAAATACTAAAATGAATAAAGTGGAGAACAATACTGGTGAAACCCAAGTATATTTTTGGAAATGATGTCATGAAAGGTTAATGGGGTGATGAAATGTGAAGAATAATGAAGGGAAAGGTGGATGAGAATAGGACATTTCTGAGCCCCAACAATCTATAGGGTGTTTTAAGGTATGATAAGAGTATTTGGCACATTCATAAAAAAATTTAAGCTTAAATATTAAGATTCTTTTTTGGTAGCGTTTTCAATTTGAAAAAATCCTTTTCACTACTAAAATGCCTCTCTAGAATAAATATATATAAAAACCCAAAATTGGTCCCAAGCCCGTGCTTTTTAAATTTCAAATATTGGACACCTGTCAAGTCAGATTCTGAGCTTTGAAGTAAATCCATCATTATTATTCACATATCGTATACATCCATCATCACTCTTACTGTCTACATGCGCCACCATAATCCCCAATATTTTTGTTTTTCATGTTCACCGAGAAAGAAACCCTAGTTTTTAAAAGTTGTAATCTTTATCACCTCACCATTCATTTACCATCACATTTTCTAGATTAAACTGAAAAATTGTTCTTTCTAGAATAGGGTTGGGTTGCATGTTTTATTTTGCAGGGTAATATTTTCACAAAATAAAAACAAAAGGAAGGAGGGGGTTTTGAACAAGGGCCAACCCTTGTGTGCTCGTTAAACTTCAGAAGACCTTGCTACAGTTTTGCAGTGAATATTATTTATGGTTCCTAGGAATCATTTTGGTAATTTAGTGAGGGTTTTGGACATTTTAGAATGCATATCATGGAAACCCTAGGTAGCGTGGAAAAAAATATTACAAAAGATTAAGGAAAGGTGGATAGGCATGAGCCTTTTGGTTCAAAATTGTTGGATAAAGAACACTATTGTGTTTTTTTGTTTGAGCTCGTCGGATGCTACAAGTTTTGTCAAAATATATAGGGTTACAACAATCAGGTTGCTCAATATTTTGCAGAACGCTATGATGGAGAAAAGGCCCATCTAGGTTTCCCCTTGTTTCATCTTAATGAAAAGACTATAGCTGAAGCTACCGAGATACCAACAGAGGGAGAGCACTGGTTCAAGAATAAACCTGCACATGAACATTTTTCTAAAGGAGTATCACCATAATTGTGACTGGACCAAAAGTATTCCCAGGACATTCATTAGAAAAGAATGGAATGATTTTTTGATACTTATTCAAAGGTATATAACGGGAGAAGGAAAGTATAACTCAACTTCTCTATATCACATAATATTGCTAGAACATTTCATAGGTGTAAAACCATTGAATATGCCTTATTTAATGTGGAAAAGCATTACAAAAATGGCTAAGAAAGTCAAAGTCAACCCTGACAAAGAAAGAACCATGTTTTTTCATTCAGGCCTGATCAAATTAGTCGTTATGGAGGAATTGAAGAAGAGACAAAGAACTTGGAAATTTTTCTTGTTCTAAGATGAGTTTAATAATGAATATGCAAAGGATCCTAAAATCCCCTTTGGAAAAAAGAAGGGGCAAAGTAAGGGCAAGATATCTGTAACCCCTGATCAACCTGAAGCATCAACAAGCATAGAAAAAAGGAGAATTGATTTTGTGGATGATCCTGATGACAAAAGAATGGTTAGGATAAAGAAAGACAAGTTGTAAACTTGGAAAGACATCCCAAAGGAATATAGAGTGTTGGATATATTTTTGAAGGAAAAAAATGCTACCCTCAAAGCTCGACTAGAAAATATTAATAAGAGGAAATACCAGCTTAAAGAAAAGAACAAGGTCTTGATGAAGAAAACTAGAAAATACTATTGATTGAGCTTTAAGTTCTCAATAAATACAAAGAAATGAGAGAAATACGACATCATGAAAGAAGGAGAAGTCAAGGAAGAACAAACATGTTGTCAGAGGCTGCACAACAGGTTTGAAAATAACAATGGCCCTAAAATTTTATTTTGATCAAACCAATTTTGAAATATCGAAGAACAAGTTATCAACTAAATTAAAAAATATACAAGCAAGTTAATGTTGTTTAAATCATGGATATGTTTTGAAAGATGTTTTGTTATAGTTTTGGAGGGTCCAAACCTCGGTTCTTTTAGAAAAATTCTCAGTGAAGTATATTTCTGTAGGAGACAAGGGTATTTTTAATTTAAAAAACACTACTATAAACCCTGTTTTATAAAAATAGACAACATTCACCTTTCTCGCGAAGTATAGTATGACAATGATAATTGAAGATTTTTCTAGCTTATGGGTTAGCATGTTAAACACATCATATAAGAAGAGTAGGATCATATTTTGCAGTATGATATTTTATTTTAAAATCCTATGGTTAGTGTTTTGGTAGCGATTATTAATATTTTAAATTAAAAACGCTACCAAAATACTTGTATATGCAGAAAAAAACAAAGCTTATACATTTTGAGGGTGGAAACTTTCTAATTTATTTCGAAGATCTTTCAAGTCAGGTTAAATATCCTTCAATGTATATCAACCCCGGTTTCCTTAATTGGATCAAGTTTTGAGGTGTCCAACAAATCTATTATATTTGTGGCATTGGTATCTTTCCATATATGAAGTAGAGATATTCTCCAATCTATCTAATGTAATTATTGTTGATCCACTTATTTTGGATCTGAAAGCTACTTTACAAATTCTATATATCTAATGAAGAAAATGTAATGAGCGGTTTGAGAGTGTGAGAGTGAGTCCAAGAGCTTAATGTGATATTTGAAAGGGCCAAGCTTGAGCTTTGCAGGCTATGATAATTGCAGAGACTTTGATCTCTTGGAGCTGGATCCCTATTTATGCACTTTTTTATTCGATTATGAATAAAATTGTTGCATTATTCCTAGTTTACAAGGTTCAACTTCTTTGTATTTGAAGGCATCAATGCAAAACCTATGGTTGTAGGTTGTGTTCATACTTGTATTTGATTTCATGTATCTAAAATAATTTTAGATTTCATGAAATTTTATTCTAATCTTTTTCGTTATGTCTTCCTTTGGTTTAAGTGATAATCAATTATATCTTTGATTCATGTTTCCTATGATCAACTCTTTGGTTTTTGACATAATCTGTAAACTTGAAAACTTTCCCCTTGAAGTCTATCTACAATAGATTTAATTTGTCTTTCTTTCAGTCATTCCCATCCAAGAAATTTTGTTATCCAATTATTGAATGCCTTGAAACTATCTCCTCGAAAATCATGGAGGTTGTCTCAAAGACTAATAGATCCAAACCATCAACTTATGTTCTCTTCATTAGTTCTCATCCTTCCTTCACTTCATCTTCAAATGCATCAATCCACATCATGTTCTACATAGTTTCCAGTTCAGTATGCATCAGAATTCAAAGCAAAGGTAACTAGAGGTAAAACAGGTATAAATCTTTTTAATTTACTAAGAATTTGGAAAACATGATGCAAAACCACTAGTACCCATTCCACACTCCACTACGCACTATTACCACTTAAGTACCATTCATAACTACCTGATAAAATTTCCATTTTTAGTCCACCATTCATAATTAAAATTATATTCTGCTCATAGGACCAAGCAATGAAAAGGAAATCTATGGTATACAAATACAAACACAAAGAAACATCTATAGTATCTTCTCCTTGTACACCATAATGCATTCCTAAGTCATTTGAATGATTATGCATAAGAGGATGAAGTCATTGTTTCCTATTCAATAAAATAACAACAAGTAGATCTTGGTCTTAAAATGAATATAAGATGCAGAGTATAAAGGTGTCCAAGTTCATATGACCACCATCCCCATCATTCCAAAAGCCATTCTCCACACTCATACCATTCACCATCACTCTGTGATAACCCATCCATTGATTGTCCTCTATTTTCATGATATTTTTGTTTCTCTGTTTTAAAATCAATATGTGACAGTATAGTTTCAAGAGTGTCTCTCCATAAGAACCAACACCTACATAAAGAAACAATGTCACGTAAATCTATAAGTAGAGTATCATAAGTTTTTCACCTTGTTTGCATGAGGACATGCAAATTCTTGGGTTTGGGGGTGATGTTGGTCTCCACTTTTGCCATATTTTTCGTGATATAAGTACGCTCAGCATTACACATTTTTCCTGCATTTTGCTAATAATATATGCCTAATTACGCCATAAAACTCCCTTATTTATTATCATTTATCCTATGTAGTTAATACATAGTTTTTCCATGATTTAGTGATTAAAAGATGATTATACTATGGTTTTACTGATGAGGGTTTGTGAAGTGTGATTCTTGTACCAGTGTGATCAACATTCATGTACCATTACTGCAGTTCATCATTCCCACACCAACATTGCCATTCTGGTACCCGTTATTGTTTGGCATATGCACGTGTTTCTAGTAAAAAATGGGAACATGGATTTTCTCTACAACGACGTCGGAATGCATACATGTGAGTCAGAATTCACCCAGGTCACATCTGTGGACCTCCATCTTAGGGAAACAATTCAACCAAAATTAATAAATATTTGAGACAATCAACTTTTTCCTTGATTCACGTGCAAATAAGGTTGAATTCGAAGATTCTAAGACATGGTTTTTTCTCCCAGCATGGAAAGTTGAGAAAAGAGAGGAATGCTTTCTAAACAAAGGCATGGGTTGGCATTTATTGATGGTTCTTCAACTGATATTTGCAGAAATTTTGTGATGCGCCCAGGTTTGAAAAAGATAGAATATAACACCTAGATTTGATGGTTGATTTAAATGGAAAATATTTAATTAAACAAACTAGAGATATGAATTTGTTATTTCAAGCTCCATTCTATGGTTAAATATCAGGTCAATTCTTGATAAATAATGTTGGACAGTTGGTTTGGATATTTGGTTTCCATTGATTTCAACCCTTGGAGAGTGATCTTGGAGATTTATGCCAACCCTTAGAGATTGATGTCAACCCTTGGAGAAGTTTGGAAGCTCCAGATATGTGGACAAGATAAATGGACATTTGGTTATCATATGTATGATTGAGATTGATGGTGAGTTAGTTGATGTCAACATATGTGATGGATACATTTGATGTAGTCTACAAGTATCCCTAGAGTTGTGGTTATGGGACCCAAAGATGATTAAGGAATATGGACATGAAGGATAGTGAAATTGTAGGTAATACTATTATATATGGATAGTACATGTCGTGGCGTTTCCGTTGATATGTGGTACGTCACGGGGTTCCTCACAGTTAGGGAGATATGGCATTGTGAAGTTGGAAGCCCTGAAGAGTGGTCAAGAATCCCCTAGTTGGTTACAAGTCTTGGTCAAAGGGTAAAGTGGTTGTACAAGGAAACACCTAAAATAAGGAAATAGGTTACCTAGAATTAGTATATAAACACCTCAAGGAGTCTCTCCTAAGTACACATACACTTACAATTGAATATCTATCTAGTGTTTGTTATGGTGATTCGGATTTAGGAGCGGAACGAACTGATTAATAGACTGAATACAATAAACACAAATATATGAAGAACAACATAGATATCTAGTGAACAATATCTTCTATTGAATAAATGAAATAGGTTGAAACTAAAAAACTACAGAACTGAAACACTTGCTCGAATGGTGGTAGCTATCTCTGAGAAGAGATGTGGCTTCTATGCACATCTGTCTGAGCAGAATGATGACAATGAGGCTCTAGAGGCCTTTTTAACATTACTCATGAATTACAAAACCCTAAACATTCAAAAACCTAACCCTAGGAGGTGAAACACCAAACGTTATGTGGGCCCCTATGGCTAGGTTGGTACCTCAACTTCCCATGGTCGTAACTTTTGCACATGATCTCAGTTTTAGGCGCGTGATAGCCCATTGGAAATGTATTTTCGAGAACTACGCATTACATCGTCAAACTCTAAATCCATCTACAGTTTCACTGTGGCGAGCCAAAAAACATTGTTTAGGGCCCCAAAACGGCTCTAGAAGTATGGAAAGATGTGCTGACATGAAAACATGCAAAATAAGTCAGTTGGATTAGCTGGGAGGCCACCAATATCCATCTGGAATATGTGTAGGTATTTAGACAGCCCCGAAAGTGTAGAACCCACAATTAAAAACAAGTATAGAAGAATGTGTTGAACTAAAAATTGTCAAGAGGAGCCAATTGGAATAGGTGAGTGGCCACCAATATCCACCTGGATCATATGGTTTAGTATTATGATCTTTTGGAAAGTTTTTGACGGCATTTTCTGAGGTTACGAAGGAAGGTCGAAGGTGAAAGTCTCAGTGTTGAAACAAGCTTGAGTAACCCTAGTTTTTGAGGTATCCGCGAGTTGCAGGTCAGTAGGGCCCGAATGCACGCGAATTGCAGTGGAGGAAAGCACAGATATATGCGGGCTATAGAAGAGAAAGTCACATATATGTAAAATGAATTGTGAAAGGTTGTGAAGGGATGTTGGTACCAGGTTATTGAGCATTGTGGAAGAGTTACAGGCCAGTTTATAGTAGAACAGGGAAACTACAGGATTAGAGTTAAGTCTTAAGGGTTATGGTTATGATGTTATGGTACATGCATGGTAATAATAGTATGTGATATGATACATCTACGTGATGTTATGGTTCATTGAATATAATCATCATTGGATATCTTGGTGTATGGTTTGGCTACATGTTATGGTGCATACTTGAGGCTTGGTATGTTGTGTATTGAGGTTGCATCTTGGTGATATTGAGGAGCATGCTTGAGGCATGTGTTTGTGAGATTCAGTTTATGACTTGAGGCACATGGTTTGAGGTACATGATTGGATGCATGTCTTGTTAGTGCTAGTATAATAATTGTTGAGGAATAGCTTGGTTCTTGGTTTGGCACATGATTGAGGTGCATTTTGGACACTTGACGTTGGCATAGTGCTTGAGAAACATCTTGTTGATATTGGAATATTGGTGGAGGTTTTGTGCATGGTTGGCACATGGTATGGTACAATTGTTGATGGTTGATGTACATGGTTGATAAAGAATGGTTAGGATAAAGAAAGACAAGGTGTAAACTTGGAAAGACATCCCAAAGGAATATAGAGTGTTGGATATATTTTTGAAGGAAAAAAATGCTACCCTCAAAGCTCGACTGGAAAATATTAATAAGAGGAAATACCATCTTAAAGAAAAGAACAAGGTCTTGATGAAGAAAACTAGAAAATACTATCGATTGAGCTTTAAGTTCTCAATAAATACAGAGAAATGAGAGAAATACGACATCATGAAAAAAGGAGAAGTCAAGGAAGAACAAACATGTTGTCATAGGCTGCACAATAGGTTTGAAAATAACAATGGCCCTAAAATTTTATTTTGATCAAACCAATTTTGAAATATCGAAGAACAAGTTATCAACTAAATTAAAAAATATACAAGCAAGTTAATGTTGTTTAAATCATGGATATGTTTTGAAAGATGTTTTGTTATAGTTTTGGAGGGTCCAAACCTTGTTATAGTTTTGGAGGGTCCAAACCTTGGATCTCCAACAAATCTATTATATTTTTGGCATTGGTATCTTTCCATATATGAAGTAGAGATATTCTCCAATCTATCTAATTTAATTATTGTTGATCCACTTATTTTGGATCTAAAAGCTACTTTACAAATTCTATATATCTAATGAAGAAAATGTAATGAGGGGTTGGAGAGTGTGAGAGTGAGTCCAAGAGCTTAATGTGATATTTGAAAGGGCCAAGCTTGAACTTTGCAGGCTATGATAATTGCAGAGACTTTGATCTCTTTGAGCTGGATCCCTATTTATGTACTTTTTTATTCAATTATGAATAAAATTGTTGCATTATTCCCAGTTTACAAGGTTCAAATCCTTTGTATTTGAAGGCATCAATGCAAAACCTATGGTTGTAGGTTGTGTTCATACTTGTATTTGATTTCATGTATCTAAAATAATTTTAGATTTGATGAAATTTTCTTCTAATCTTTTTTGTTATGTCTTCCTTTGGTTTAAGTGATAATCAATTCTATATTTGATTCATGTTTCCTATGATCAACTCTTTGGCTTTTGACATAATCTGTAAACTTGAAAACTTTCCCCTTGAAGTCTATCTACAATAGATTTAATTTGTCTTTCTTTCACTCATTCCCATCCAAGAAATTTTGTTATCCAATTATTGAATGCCTTGACACTGATCTCCTCGAAAATCACGGAGGTTGTCTCAAGGACTAATAGGATCCAAAAGATCAACTTATGTTCTCTTCATCAGTTATCATCCTTCCTTCACCTCATCTTCAAATGCATCAATCCACATCATGTTCTACATAGTTTCCAGTTCAGTATGCATCAGAATTCAAAGCAAAGGTAACTAGAGGTAAAACAGGGATAAATATTTTTAATTTACTAAGAATTTGGAAAACATGATGCAAAACCACTAGTACCCATTCCACACTCCACTACACACTATTACCACTTAAGTACCATTCATAACTACCTGATAAACTTTCCATTTTCAGTCCACCATTCATAATTAAAGTTATATTCTGCTCATAGGACCAAGCAATGAAAATGAAATCTATGGTATACAAATACAAACACAAAGAAACATCTATAGTATCTTCTCCTTGTACACCATAATGCATTCCTAAGTCATTTGAATGATTATGCATAAGAGGATGAATTCATTGTTTCCTATTCAATAAAATAACCACAAGTAGATCTTGGTCTTAAAATGAATATATGATGCAGAGTATAAAGGTGTCCAAGTTCATATGACCACCATCCCCATCATTCCAAAAACCATTCTCCACACTCATACCATTCACCATCACTCTGTGATAACCCATCCATTGATTGTCCTCTATTTTCATGATATTTTTGTTTCTTTGTTTTAAAATCAATCTGTGACAGTATAAATAGTTTCAAGAGTGTCTCTCCATAAGAACCAACACCTACACAAAGAAACAATGTCACGTAAATCTATAAGTAGAGTATCATAAGTTTTTCACCTTGTTTGCATGAGGACATGCAAATTCTTGGGTTTGGGGGTGATGTTGGTCTCCACTTTTGCCATATTTTTCGTGATATAAGTACACTCATCATTACACATTTTTCCTGCATTTCGCTAATAATATATGTCTAATTATGCCAAAAAACTCCATTATTTATTATCATTTATCCTATGTGGTTAATACATAGTTTTTCCATGATTTAGTGATTAAAAGATGATTATACTATGGTTTTACTAATGAGGGTTTGTGAAGTGTGATTCTTGTACCAGTATGATCAACATTCATGTACCATTACTGCAGCTCATCATTCCCGCACCAACACTGCCATTCTGGTACTCGTTATTGTTTGGCATATGCACATGTTTCTAGTAAAAATTGGGAACATGGATTTTCTCTACAACGACGTCGGAATGGATACATGTGAGTCAGAATTCACCCAGGTCACATGTGTGGACCTCCATCTTAGGGAAACAATTCAACCAAAATTAATAAAAATTTGAGACAACCAACTTTTTCCTTGATTCACGTGCAAATAAGGTTGAATTCGAAGATTCTAAGACATGGTTTTTTCTCCCAGCATGGAAAGTTGAGAAAAGAGAGGAATGTTTTCCAAACAAAGGCATGGGTTTGGATTTATTGATGGTTCTTCAACTGATATTTGCACAAATTTTGTGATGTGCCCAGGTTTGAAAAAGATAGAATATAACGCCTAGATTTGATGGATGATTTAAATGGAAAATATTTAATTAAACAAACTACAGATATGAATTTGTTATTCCAAGCTCCATTCTATGGTTAAATATCAGGTCAATTCTTGATAAATAATGTTGTACAGTTGGTTTGGACATTTGGTTTCCATTGATGTCAACCCTTGGAGAGTGATCTTGGAGATTTATGTCAACCCTTAGAGATTGATGCCAACCCTTGGAGAAGTTTGGAAGCTCCAGATATGTGGACAAGATAAATGGACATTTGGTTATCATATGTATGATCGAGATTGATGGTGAGTTAGTTGATGTCAACATATGTGATGGATACATTTGATGTAGTCTACAAGTATCCCTAGAGTTGTGGTTATGGGACCCAAAGTTGATTAAGGAATATGGACATGAAGGATAGTGAAATTGTAGGTAATACTATTATATATGGATAGTACATGTCGTGGCGTTTCCGTTGATATGTGGTACGTCACGTGGTTCCTCACAGTTAGGGAGATATGGCATTGTGAAGTTGGAAGCCCTGAAGAGTGGTCAAGAAGCCCCTAGTTGGTTACAAGTCTTGGTCAAAGGGTAAAGTGGTTGTACAAGGAAACACCTAAACTAAGGAAATAGGTTACCTAGAATTAGTATATAAACACCTCAAGGAGT
>JASDQU010220219.1:0-17904 GCA_032191745.1 Picea mariana
TTCTAACCCCATGAATTACCTTGGTTCAATTAAATTATCTTGGATCAACCAATTTACAACGAATTTTATATTTCTTAGGTCAATACAAAATTCACATCCTCTAACTACAAAATCCATACAAAACAATAATTGTTTTCCAAGCTCATATTTCTTCATGTTGGCTTGCAATTAATTGCGGGTTAATATGGCATTACCATATTACAATGTAATATGGTAATCCCATATTACAATGTAATATGGCATTACCATATTACAATGTAATATGGTAATCCCATATTACCTTGTAATATGGCATTACCATATTACATTGTAATATGGTATACCATATAACAATGTAATATGGTAATACCATATCTCGTGTAAATTTTTTTTAAAACTTAATGCCATCGTCGCAATATCGATGATAGTTCGTCAGAAAAAAATTGCATTTTGACCACCGTGGCAATAGCGACGAAATTTTGTCGCAAGTTGCCACAGGTTTTCATCGCACATACAACATCTTCGTCGTAACTTTGGTCTTGATGAATCAATGTCATTTCTATTGCCATGGGTATTCGTAGAAAGTTGCCATGGGTTTTGGTCGCACATAAAACATCTGCATCGTAAGTTTTTGACTTGTCAAAAATTTTTGTCGCAATTGCGACAAAATTTCGTCGTAATTGCGACAAAATTTCGTCGTAATTGCCATGGTTGTTCGTTGTACTTGTGATGAGGTTTTGTCGAAATTGTGACGATGCAAAGGGTTAATCGAACTTGAAGGTGGTRACACGTGGAGAGATCATTTCTTCAATGTTTCCACACACACCTGGATCGTCGATAGAGCAATGAAATTATTCCGACGAAAAAAAAGCTCGRCTTTCGTGGAAATTGCGACGAATAAATGTGACAATATCAATGAAAAACTGTCGCAAATTTGGTCATATGTACTAGTGCCCTTTGACATCAATGGAAAAGGGTATCTGCCTTTGGGGATGCTCCCCCTAAMTGAACTCTCCTTGGGGCTGCTCCCCCTATCTACGTGCCTTTGATTTTTCTTTGTGTTCATAATCCTCTGATTACTCTCTTTCCCTTCATATGAATAATGTCTCCCCCTTTGATAAAGGGTACCACTTTGAAGTCATATCTCTCATTCTTCCCTTGTGACAATCACTCCCCTTGGAGACATGCCTCTATGCTCCCTCTCCAAGAATTTACCATTTGCATCTGATAAATCTCTCCCCCTTTGTCCTATTTATGGTTCTTCCTCATGTACATCTAAGACATATAAGATAAGCATTCAAAAGTATTCATTTTGGAGTAGAAATTACTACTAGTCTCTTGTGAAGATACTCAAGGGCTTCCCATGGAAGTGGTTTTGTAAAGATGTATGCCACTTGTTCTTTTGTTCCCACATATTCATCTCTGATGTTCTTCTCTACAACCCGTTCCCGTAGAAAGTGATACTTGATTGGAATGTGCTTCGTCTTGGAGTTCATCACCGGGTTTTTGAGATATTGATGGTGCTTGTATTATCACAATAGATTGGAATGGGATCATCATACTCAACTTGTATATCTGTCAAAGTTTGTTTCATCCAAAGGGCCTATGTACAACATGATGCTACTGCAATATACGTTGCCTCGACTGTAGATAAAGATACTACTGATGATTGTTTCTTGCTTAGCCATGATACTAAACACTCACCCAAGTAGAACGCTACTCCACTGGTGCTTCGTTGGTGATCAATACAACCTTCCCAATCTTCATATGTGTAGGAAATACGTGATAGATCCTTTCCTTTTGGATACCATAATCCAAACTCTTATGTTTCTTTGAGATATATGAAAATCCTCTTCACTACTAATACATGTGATTCCTTTGGTGCTGGTTGAAATCGTGCGACCTGTCCAACTGCCTACATTACATCTGGTCTGGATGTTGTCACATATAGTAAGCTACCAATCATTGACATGTATTGCCTCTGGTCTGTAGAATTTGAATCATCATATTTTATCAACTTGGAACTGGTTTTCATAGGAGTGGTAACTTGTTTGTAATCTTCCATTTCGAACCTCTTTAGCATTTCTCTGATATACTTAGTTTGAGAAATAAAAATTCCTTTGTTTCTTTGACATATATGAAGACCCAAAAAGAAGGATAGTCCTCCAAGTAATGACATTTCAAATTCATTCTGCATATCCTTTGCAAATTTCTATCTTAACCTGTCATTAGTACTTCCAAAACAATATCATCAACATAAATTTCAATTAATAAAATATTACCTTGAGTTACTTTGATGTAGAAGTTGTTATCTGCAGTTCCTTTCCATAATTCGTAGGGAGTTTTGTCATTTTTGTTTCTGATCATTACTCTATTTTGAATGTGAACTGATGTATGCACTACATGTGTCCAAAAAATATCTGTCAATTTGGAATCCATTAGCATTGTTTGAGCCATTTCTTGTGTAATTATCATCCATTATGATAATGTTCATTTTTCTTTTAACCACTCTCTAAACCAATATATGAATCCATTCTGTCGTCCACTATCATATATCTATCCAAACCTGCTAAGTGTTCTTACGAACCCATCTCTGTCCATACTGTTCAAGACTCTACTTGCACAATTGTCCATAATGCTGACCCATTTATCACTATACTATCACGAAGTCTTGATTAAACTATCAAATTGTACTTCTGCTAACTGATTTCTCTGAATTTGTCTTCTCAAACTCTGCAAGTTGCTCAAAGGATGGTTCTTTGGTCTGTCACAACTATCACATAGAACCCCCCTCTCTAATATTCATATTACTTGGGAATCTCTAAGCTGGATGGCTCAGAAAAATTCCTGCTCTGATGTGTATTCATCATCATCTTCATTGGTATATCCATCATCATATTCATTGGTAGATTCATTATCTCTCTGAGCTTTGACTTCTTTCTATCTATCTATGGATTCATCTTTCACTACAATGCCTAGAAGTACAATCTCTTGAACCTGTCCCTTATTTACCCGTCCTTCCTTTCTTTCAGTTATTTTCCAAACCTTTATGTATCTGACATCTTTCATTTTCTCTGTAGAATTTTCTTCATCTCGTTTTATTGCCAATCTTGCGATCTCTGGTACCTGGTCTTTGTTCACCTGTTCTTCTTGTTTTCTTATCCATACTTTCTTGAATCTGATATCAATATTCTCTTTCATGGAAGTATCGATCATGATTCTACAATCATTGGATATGTGTCCATAGTTATGAAATTTGTAACACTCAATGTTACGTGCGACCACATAGGCACAGTCTGCTTGAACATTTCTTTTATAATCCCTACAATCTGCAACCTTATGTCCAAAGTTAGTACAATAAAAACAATGACCATAAAATAAATTTTCATACCTGGGAGTGACTGATCTTCTTTGTAGCATAGTCCTTCTGAATTTTTTCCTTGATTGATCATGATCATGATCATGATTGAAGCTTCTTTTTGGCTTGAACATGGATGGTATTCTTGAAGATGTATCTTCAATAGTTTTCTTAGATTCTGGTTGACCATGATTCCTTCCTTTGAGTACTTCTGCATAACTCTTTCTATTTTCTTCATTCTTCTTTTCTATCAATGTAGAAAGCTTTTCTTCATTCTCTACAATGGATGTGGATGTTTCTGTCTCTTCAATGTTCTTGTTGAGCTTGACGATTTTGACTCTTAGTGTGATAACTTCTTCTCCAAGATTCTCAACCTCTTCTTATTTCTTCATTATCTGAGACTTCATGACCTATTTTGTTCTCTTTGCTTCTTCAAGTTGGATATTCAATGTAATTATTTCTTCTTCCAGTCTTATCTCTTCTTGACCAAACTCTTCCTCAAGTTGGTTTAAGTCATTTGTTCTTTCCTTGAGATGATCCATTAGTATATTTTCTCTCTTTTCTGCTTCTTCCTTTTGTGCTGCTATGTTGGCTTCTAAACATTTCTTTTGATATTCTAGAGTTTCTTCAATTCTTCTGGCCTCTTCTAGTTGATATCTTAAATTCTTGATGACCTGCTGATATTTTTCGGAACCTTGAACACTTTGTTTTTGCTTCATCAATTCTTTCTTGGATGACTTGTTTTCTTCTCTTTCTTTCCTTAGATATTTAATTGCATTGATCAATTTTTCTCTGTAATCAACTTCTGCTTCATCATACTCTTCCTCTTCTGAATATGTCTAACATGATGAGCATCTTTCGTCTTGTTCCGTGTCTGCATCTTCTTTGGCATTTTCTGAATCTGCGATGGGTGAAGAATATATGTCATGTAACTTATCTCAAAGTTCTTTGGCTGATGAAAATTTACCAACTTTTTCTCTTATCGGTTTAGGTAATCCTTCCCAGATGAAATCCATTGCTATTTTGTTATTCTTCTTCAATTCCTTCTTGGCTACAGTATTTGCCCTTTTTGAACTATCATATCCTATAACAAGTGATAGCCAAATATAAGGTCCTTGTGCCTGTAAAAATACTTTCATCCTTCTGCTCCACATATCATACTTAAAATCATTCTGACCATTAAACATTGGTACTCCTTTCTCAGAATAATCCATGATCTCCTTCCAGTGGTTAAACTTTTTCCTGAAGGAACCTCACTCTGATACCAATTGTTAGATTACCGAGAGGGGGGGTGAATCAGTAATACATAAATTTAATCCTTTTTAACCATATAATCCAAGTGTTATATAAATGTAGCATTATCATCCAATAACTGTAGTGTAAATAAGGAATGAACAAATGAACAATCATACACATACACAGTACACCAAAGTTTTACGTGGAAACCCAAAGCGGGAGAAAACCACAGATTGCTTTTTCTTATATGTCTTGAAGAATTAAGTTCATTGGAAGCACCAACTTCCTTTGTTTTCTAGTTTCAACTGGAAGGAGGCTCCAACCCCCTAGTTTCTCAGGCTACAACCTGAGGGAAGCTCCAACTCCCCAATTATCTAGCTACAACCAGAAGGAGGCTACAACCCCCTATGTTCTTCGACTACAACCAGAAGGTGGATACAACCACCTATCCTTACTTCGTCCAACTATCCTGACATATAAGTAGAATGATAAAACCACTCTCAAGCTATCACTGTGAGATATAATGTTGTAAACCTGTACCAATAACCTGAAATAGGAATTAACCTGTACCTCAACCTGTAATCAACATGTACCACAAAAAAGTGCATAAATGATGCACCAACCTGTACCATAAACAAGTGAATCAACCATGCACCAACCTATACCTCAACCTGTACCATGAAAAATTGCATCAACCATTCACCAAACCTGTACAAATAACTTGTCACAACAACCTGTCACAATAACTTGTCCAAACAACCTATCACAACAACCCGTGTCATCAATTTTATCAACCAAATCGGATCTACTCACCAAGATCAATCACCAAGACAACTCTCAAAGATGTGCATCAACCAAGTATAACACAACAAATCATAATCATCACCAAGATCAATATGTGCTTCTAATAATACAAGTATGCTACATCATCCATAAACCATGTGTCAAAAATGCTACTAAAAAGTGCCTCCAACCATGTAGTAAGTATGTACCAATCATGTTTCAACTACTTATCAACTATGACTCATCAATATGTACCAACATAATCAACTATACACCTCATGTATGTGCAAACTCATCAACTACTTGTCTCAACCATGTACCCAACATGTGCCTCAACCAAAATCCCTCATCAATTTCATCATCCAAATATGATTTTTAACTCTTTAATAGACCTGGTTTATAAGATCACATTCTTGCAAACCTTCCTTAACTTTAACAACAAGCGACTAGCATTTTCATCAAACGTTTCATTAGTCTCACATGCCTAGTTTTGGATTAGTCAACAACCCTAACTTGAAATAATCATAACTTTGTACCTGTAATGAATAAAGATCTGAAATTGATACAAAATGTTCTTCAGTTTTTTTTATGCAATTCCTCCAGGTTTCACTACTTGGCACCTCTAAAAAAAAGAGTTATAATAAAAATGACATACCTTTCTGAATTCTAGCTTATTCTAGAGAGCGACCTTGCAGAGTGTGCCTAGCACATGATATTTATTGAATCGATCTGAATATGTTACACAACATACTAAAAAATGTACTCTAACCAAGACATTTTGTCTTACTCAATTTGGATCTTTGATGAAGAAGTTATGACGTTGTTACCCACAACACCTGTTTTAGACTAGTTTCAGGACTAGCCACAAACCCTATTTTCCATGGAGTGTAACTCCAAAAATACAACGACCCACAAGCTTAATTTTTTACCACATATACTTGGATATGTTTCCTTAATGGAATAGCAATTTCACGTCTAAATCATTCTAGAAATTTTTTTATTAAGAAAATGGTGAGATGACCTGTAAATAACATACCTTAGAAAGCATCATCAAAATAATTTATCCTTCCTTGAATTTCGACCTTCTTTTCTTCACCTTCCCTCAGAAATTCGGCTTAGATATCCTTTGGTTACCTCATAAAACTATAGATATTAAATATGCTCAAGTGTGTCTAAAATTAGAGAGCCTTGCCTCTTATTTATACTATCCAAGTAGCTTCCTTAAAAACATCTTCTAGGTCACTTTGCCCACTTTCCTTATTTTAGGGTTAACCCACTTCTAATTTCTCCATTAAATTTATTATTGAAATAATTTATTTTGTATTCACTTTGAATTATAATACACTCATCACTTCACTTTATTATTTACCTTTTAAAATCTCTTAAACCACTTTGACTACTTTGACCTTTTGGAGCTTCTAGATGACATATGAGGGTCCTCCAACTTCGTAAGGCCATAACTCTCAAACCGTGAGGAGTTATGTGACATTCCACATACCACCAGAAATGGAATGACATGTAATATCCATATAGAATAGTATTACTTGAAAATATATCAAAATTCATACTATTATCCATCAAACAAACTTGGGTCCATTACCCAAACCTGGGTTCTCCAACTTCTCATGGCCATAACTCTCTAACCATGAGGAGTTATGATGCAGGAGCATCTCAAGCGAGCCAGCGCGGAGACAACGGACAAATGTGCAAGCGCCTAACGCAAATTTTGAAATTGTCTTGAAGTAAATGCGCCAACTTTAAATGAGATAATTAATAAGGAGCACACTTGTAAAATGTAAACGGACCTTGAGCGATCCGCTCTCGTCCTTAGTAGGTAGAAGGCATTTATAGTAGTTAATGAAAGTAGATAGAATTGAATGTTAGATTAGACAGTTTTAGAGAGCAAGAGGGAAACATGATATAGACACCCTCATTGTGTATTGTAACATGATTATTATGAAGATTATGAAGAACATAGAGGAGAAGCAGAGAGTTGTGTAGCCAAACTCCATGTATAGAAGTTTTGAATTAATACAAGAAAGTTGTGATTCAGACTCATGGTGTTCATATATTCTCTGTGTATGCATCTTTGAATGTTATGCTCATAAATGTCTTGCTCTTTCTGTCATGCAATTGCTTTTATGCTATGTATGAATGATTTCTTGTTGAATGTTTGAAATATGAGAGAGAGAGAGTAAGGGAAAAGGAATGAGTTTCAATTGTTTCTCTATCTGAGCAAGAATTCCTGCAAGGAGTGCAGTTGAATTGTCCGCAAGGAGTGCATTAACAAAGGGTTCAGAGGTTTGTCTCTGAAAGCTCAAACTAGATAGATTTTGTTCTCATTCCCATAGAAGTGCAGTTAGGCACAAGACCCATGCAAGGAGTGCGCAGGCTGAGTAAGGTCTCAGAGTTGTGAATCTGAGAAGTTGTTGAAGAACTATTGCTACAGGTGTGCGCAGAGTCGAAGAAGTTCAACACTTGGAAGTGTTTGAAGGTCGCCACAAGAAGTGCATGCAAGAGTTTCTAAAAGACTCGAAGTCATGGGAAAGTTCAGAAGGATTTTAAGACTTCAAAGTCGTCAAAGGAAGGAAACATGCCAAGCACCTTGAAATTTTGAAGGAAGGCATAGCGACGTCAGACCGCAGGAGGACGAGTTCTCAAGGAAAGAACGAACAGTTGGAATTCTCTGTGGAGAGTCCGTGAAGTCCCGTGAGCCGTCAGATCTCACGAAGGAGCAGGGGAGTTACCACGAGTATTCCAAAAGGTGCAAGCTCAGGAGAGGCAAAGCCATCGATCCAAGTCAGCCAGGGGACGTTGTATCACTCGTGAAATCGCCTATCGAGATTTCGTGAGTGGAAGGGTAAAAAAATTGGTATCAAAGTTCATGAAATCATGAAGTGCGAAGCCATGAAGGATTGATAGGATTGTGTGGGACCACAGAGGTTAGCAAGGAGGATAGGTGGCACACTATCGATGTAGAAGTCAAATCGAGTTGAAGTCTCAAGAAGGCGAGAAGGCTAGTTGTGGGGCCAGCACCAAGAAACGTGTCAGAGTTTGATATCTCGAGATTTCGGCGAATAGAATATCGAGATTTCAGGGTTCATGGGTAGAGTTGTATGTTATCGCAACTCGCGAACTCGCGAAAGCTGACAAGTCGGAGTTTTGGAGTTCGGGATTTAGGGTCATAGTGAGCAGGCGCTCGACCACAGGATTCGCGATATCACGAAGCCCAATCTCCTAAGTGCAAAGGGAGGATCCCACGAGGATTTGCTGTGGGTGTATATTTCCCGAAAGGGAAATAGAAGAGCAGTTGTTGAGAGCTCTTCGGGCCAGTGGTAAAGGAAATATCCTGTTGACATGGACCTTCCAACCTGTGGGTTGAGGGGTAGCGTGCGTCATCATTCTTGGTATCAGAGCTCAGAAAGGTTCTTTGCTTTCTGTAGTAGAGAAAAAGAAATTTCACCATGCCACCAAGGAGAAGGGATAGGCAAACACCCGATCCACCAGAGGAGAGAGAAATGCCGAGAAGAAGAGGTAGGCAGATGACTGATCCCACCATGGAGAGAGAGATGCATGATCTAGTCGCCAGACTTGAAGACATGGAGACAACACAAAGGATTACAGTCAGTGTTGGGGATCTTAGTGATTCCAAAAGTGAAATGGAGGCTAAACATGAGGAAGAAGTTGTATCTGAAGATGCAACAAATGAGCGTTTGATTAGGGCTATTGCAAGAATGGGTGCAAGAGAGAAAATGGACATTCTAGTTTATGAGGGGAATCTATATGTAGAGGAGCTTCTAGACTGGATTAGAGCTCTGGACACATACTTTGACTATGAATATGTCAAAGAGGACAAGAAGGTCAAACATGCTGTCACAAGATTGAAGGGACATGCAACATTGTGGTGGGATGAACTACAAGCTGACAGACGCTGCAAAGGAAAGCAAAAGATCAATAGCTGGGATAGAATGATCATGAAGACGAAGGTGAAATTCATCCCCAGAGATTATCAAATTACTCTGTTCAGGAGAATGCAAAACCTGAGACAGAAGCTGATGACAGTGAAAGAATACACTGAAGAATTCTACAAGCTGAACATCAGGGCATGTCATTGGGAGAACGATGATGAAAAAGTTGCTAGATACATGAATGGTCTGAGATATGAAATCCAGGATGAGATGAGCATGGTAACCATCCAAACGGTGGAAGATGCTTATCAGATGGCTCTAAAAGTTGAAGAGAAACTGAGCCGAAAGCAGGGTCAGAGAGGCCAAGGCAGAAGTCAGCCCAGAGGCAAATCAGTTGCCCAGGATAAGAACCAGAAACCCAAGGAGGACAGGAAGAAACCTTAGACTCGAACTGAGAGAGGTGGAATCTCACAGAGAGGGAAATATTCTAAACAGAGAGGACAACATACTGAGCAGAGAGGAGATTATGCTGATAACAATACTTTTCCTCGTACCAGAGGTAGAGGAAGGCGAGGAGGTGGAGTAATAACATGCTTCACATGTGGAAAGAATGGGCACAAGTCTTACGAGTGTCTAGATAAAAAGAAAAAAGGGGGAGAGACTCACATCACTGAAGCACAGAGGCGAGACATTGAGGCAGAAGATGCTGAAGGCGAAAGATCACTGATGATGCGAAAATCTCTTTTGAGACCAGAGAAGGAGGTGGAGAGTTCGGTCCAAAGAAACAGACTTTTCAGGACTGCTTGCAAAACCAAGGATAGGGTATGCAAGGTCATTGTGGACAGTGGTAGCACAGATAATCTTGTTTCTACATATATGGTAGAAAAGCTGGAGCTAGAGACGATTGATCATCCAAGCCCATACAGAGTTTCGTGGCTACAAAAAGGACATTAGGTAACTGTCACTAAATAGTGTTTAGTTGAATTCAAGATAGGAGGATATAATGATAAGATACTCTGTGATGTTATTCCCATGGAAGTTTGTCATCTATCGCTGGGTAGACCATGGCAATATGACAAGAATGTGATTCATGATGGGAGAATGAACACATACACCCTAGAGAAGAATGGGAGGACTCACATGTTGCTTCCAATCAAGGATAAGGAGGTGAAACTAGAAGTAAGAAACACTGCACTTCTCATGAGTGGGAAGGAACTTCTTACAGAGGTTAAGAAGAAATAAGACCCACAGTTCATTGTGGTCAGAAAGCCTAGAATTGTTTTGACCAACACAAGAGTGGATGATTTACCAGAAGAAGTTCAGGAACTATTGGAAGAGTTCGCTGACATAGTTGTGTATGAACTACCTCATTCGTTGCCATCGATTAGAAGTGTGAGTCATCACATTGATCTCATACCAGGAGCCAGTTTTCCAAATAAAGCCACGTACAGATTGACGTCGCAAGAGAATGAAGAGGTTAAAGGACAAGTCTAGGATTTGTTGGACAAAGGATTGGTCAGGGAAAGCTTGAGTCTGTGTGCTGTTCCGACGGTACTCAATCCGAAGAAAGACAGAGGCTGGAGGATGTGTACTGACTCAAGGGCAATTAACAAGATAACCATCAGGTATAGATTTCCATTGCCAAGGATGGATGATTTGATGGATTGCTTGAGTGGAGAAAAATTCTTTTCAAAGATTGATTTGAAAAGTGGTTATCATCAAATCTGCATGAGAGAAGGCGACGAATAGAAGACATCATTCAAAACCAACGAAGGGTTGTATGAATGGCTTGTTATGCCATTTGGCTTAACAAATGCACCAAGTACCTTCATGAGGATGATGAATGAAGTCCTGAGGGAGTTCATCAGAAAATTTGTTATCGTATATTTGGATGACATACTGATTTTCAGTAAAATAGTGGCAGAGCATCTGAAGTATTTGGCTATAGTGATGGAGAGGCTACAGTAGGAGAAGATGTTGATAAACATGAAGAAATCCTCATTCATGAAGACATAACTTATTTACTTGGGATTTGTTATTTCTGCAAATGAGTTGAGGATGGATCCAGATAAGGTGGAGGTAATAAAAAATTGGCCATCACCGAAGAATATCTTTGAGGTGAGAAGTTTTCACGGGTTGGCTAGTTTCTATCGAAAATTCATTAGGAATTTCAGTGGAATTAGTGCACCAATGATGGACACAGTGAAGAAGAGACATAAGTCTTTTCAATGGACAGAAGAAGTGAGAAGAGTTTTAATTTGTTGAAGAGGAAGATTACGGAACAACCAATTCTGGTGTTGCTGGATTTCCAGAAAACATTTCAAGTGAAATACGATGCAAGTGGATTTGCAATAGGGGCAGTCTTGAGTCAAGAGGACATGCCGATAGCATACTTCAGCGAGAAGCTGAATGAAGCGAAAGTGAAGTAATCCACTTATGACAAAGAGTTCTATGCTATCATATAGACAATGAAGAAATGGAGACATTACTTGATCTCGAAGGAGTTTGTCTTACACAGTGACAATCATGCACTGCACTTTGTGACTCAACAAGAGAAGTTGAATTAAGGACATGTTAAATGGTTTGAACACATGCAGAATTTCACTTTTGTGATTAAACATATTTCTGGTACTGCTAACAAAGTTGCTGATGCTTCGAGCAGGAAATGTTTTCTATTGCAGGAGTTTAAAGTCAAAACGTTGGGTTTTGATGATCTCAGGGAGATGTACAGAGATGATCCAGATTTTAAGGAGGTGTACGAAGCAATTGAGAATCCAATTCTTGGAGATAGAAGCAAATGGGTAGAATACATGATCCAAGAAGGATTACTGTTTAAAGGTAATCAACTTTGTATTCCGAAATGCTCCATGAGGGAGAATTTGCTGAAGGAGAAACACAGTGGAGGATTGGCCGGGCACTTTGGTCACGAAAAGACGTTCGAAAAATTGAATGAGTCATATTTTTGGCCGGGAATGCGAGCAGACATCAAGAGATTCATGGAAAAATGCAGAATTTGTCAGCATTCAAAGGGAAGGAAACATAATGCAGGGTTTTATCAACCATTTCCCATACCTGAGAAGCCGTGGGATGCAATCAACATGGATTTCATATTGGGGTTGGCAAGAACGCAAAGAGGATTTGAATCAATCTTTGTGGTGGTGGATAGATTTTCCAAGATGACACACTTCATTCCATGTCAGAAAACTAGTGACACAACTCACATTGCGAATTTGTTTTTCAAAGAAGTCATTCGACTTCATGGCTTACCAAGAAGCATAGTTTCAGATCGAGACACCAAGTTCATAGGGAACTTTTGGAGGACCTTATGGAAGAAGCTGGGGACTAACTTGTCATTTAGTTTGGCTCATCATCCTTAGACGGATGGATAGACAGAAGTGGTGAACAGAAGTCTAGGAGACCTGCTGAGAAGCCTGGTGACAAAACACCACAGCTAGTGGGACAACATATTACCACAGGAAAAATTTGCTTATAACGACTCAGTTAACAGAAGCACAGGGAAAATTCCATTTCAGATTGTCTATGGCATACAACCGAGAGGAATTTCTGAGTTAAGGGATTCAAAATAGAATGCAACTAGGAGCGCTAGTGCAGAAGATTTTGCAGAGGCGATGAAGGAACTTCACAGCCAAGTGAAGGAGCGATTGCAAAGTTTGAGCCAAGAGTATAAGCGAAGAGCAGATCAACACAGGAGACAACTTCAATTTGAGGTTGATGATTTGATTCTGGCACATTTGAGAAAGGAAAGGTTAATGAGAGGAACATATAATAAGCTTAAGATGAAGAAAATTGGACCATGTAAGGTCTTAAAGAAATTTGGGGAAATGCTTACGAGATTGAATTACCCGATGGGATCGCAATTTCTCTGATATTCAATATATTAGATTTGTACCCATATAAAACTGAGGAAATAGAAAAAGGAAATGAACAACCAGTGATCCAGTGRAAAAAACAGATGCCAGTGGCAAAAAATCCGYAGATGGAGCGCATACTGGACAAAAGGGTGAGCAAGAAGACCAGGCGAAAGCAATACTTTGAATATTTGGTCAAGTGGAAGGGCCATCTAGTTGAAGATGCCAGCTGGGAGAGCRAAGCAGAGATCCAGAAGCATGGATGGACCATGCACGAGCTCATGGAYAGGAGCCCATGAAAATTTTCAAGCAAGGGAGTATGATGCAAGAGCATCTCAAGCGATCCAGCGCCGAGACAACAGACAACTGGACAAGCGAGCCAGCGCGRAGACAACGGACAACTGGACAAGCGCCCAGTGCAAATTTTGAAATTGTCTTGAAGTAAATGTGGAAACCTTAAATGAGATAATTAATAAGGAGCGCACTTGTAAAATGTAAACGAACCTTGAGTGATATTCTCTCGTCCTTAGTAGGTAGAAGTCATTTATAGTAGTTAATGAAAGTAGATAGAATTGAATGTTATATTAGACAGTTTTAGAGCGCAATAGGGAAATGGGATATATACACCCTCATTGTGTATTGTAACATGATTATTATGAAGATTATGAAGAGCATAGAGGAGAAGCAGAGAGTTGTGTAGCCAAACTCCGTGTACAGAAGTTCTGAATTAATACAAGAAAGTTGTGATTCAGACTCATGGTGTTCATATATTCTCTGTGTATGCATATTTGAATGTTATGCTCATAAATGTCTTTCTCTTTCTATCATGCAATTGCTTTTATGCTATGTATGAATGATTTCTTGTTGAATGTTTGAAATCTAAGAGAGAGAGAGAGTAAGGGAAAAGGAATGAGTTTCAATAGTTTCTCTATTTGAGCAAGAATTCCTGCAAGGAGTGCAGTTGAATTGTCCGCAAGGAGTGCGTTGACAAAGGGTTCATAGGTTTGTCTCTGAAAGCTCAAACTAGATAGATTTTGTTCTCATTCCCATAGAAGTGCAGTTAGGCATAGGAGTTGTGCAAGGAGTGCGCAGGCCGAGTAAGGTCTCAGAGTTGCGAATCTGAGAAGTCATTGAAGAACTACTGTTGCAGGTGTGCGCAGAGTCGAAGAAGTTCAACACTTGGAAGTGTTTGAAGGTCGTCGCAAGGAGTGCGTGCAAGAGTTTCTAAAAGACTCGAAGTCGTGGGAAAGTTCAGAAGGATTTGAAGCCTTCAAAGTCATCAAAGGAAGGCAACAGGCCAAGCACCTTGAAAGTTTGAAGGAAGGCGTAGCAACGTCGGATCGCAGGAGGACGAGTTCTCAAGGAAAGAACAGACAGTTGGAATTCTCTGTGGAGAGTCCACGAAGTCCCATGAGCCATCAGATCTCATGAAGGAGTAGGGGAGTTACCGCGAGTATTCCAATAGGTGAAATCTCAGGAGAGGCAGAGCCATGGATCCAAGTCAACCAGGGGCCATTGGATCACTCATGAAATCGCCTATCGAGATTTTGTTAGTGGAAGGGTCGAAAACTTGGTATCAAAGTTCATGAAATCACGAAGTGCGAAGCCGTGAAGGATTGATAGGATTGTGTGGGACCACAGAGGTTAGCAAGGAGGACAAGTGGCACACTATCGACGTAGAAGTAAAATCAAGTTGAAGTCTCAAGAAGGCGAGAAGGCTAGTTGTGGGGCCAGCGCCGAGAAATGTGTCGGAGTCTGATATGTCGGGATTTCGGTGAATAGAATATTGGGATTTTGGGGTTCGTGGGTAGAGTTGTATGTTATCGCAACTTGTGAACTCGCGAAAGCCGACAAGTTAGAGTTTTGGAGTTTGGGATTTGGGGTCATAGCGAGCAGGCGCTCGACCATAGGATTCGCCATATCACGAAGTCCGATCTCCTAAGGGCAAAGGGAGGATCCCACAAGGATTTGTTGTGGGTGCATATTTCCCGAAAGGGAAATAGAAGAGCGGTTGTTGAGAGCTCTTCAGGCCAGTGGTAAAGGAAAGATCCTGTTGATGTGGACCTTCTGACCTGTGGGTTGAGGGGTAGCATGCGTCATCAAGTTATGTGATGTTCCACATACCACCGGAAATGGAATGACAAGCAATATCCATCTAGGATAGTTTCACTAAAAAATTCATTGACCTTCATTTTATTATTCCACAAATAAGCATGGGTTCTCTAACCATACTTCTAGGATAACTCAATTTGCAAAGCATCTTCTCGTGAGGGATTTCACCATAAGGGGACCACTTTGGAGTTCATCCATTTTTACTTATTATCAACCATGACAAGACAATAATGAGTCATCTTTACATCAAACAAAATTTTGTGCTACTGGAATTCGCTACCGTACTTTCTCCAAGGGTTGACATCAATCACTAAGGGTTAAAATTAATCTACAATATCACTCTCCAATAGTTGACATCAATGACAACCAACAATCCATACCAACTATCCCTCAACCTAAGCCAACTTTCTGACACTTGGTTCTCCAATCTTCACATATTCCATGATATCCTTCCAATGGTGAAACTATTTCTTGAAGGACCTACTCTAATACCAATTGTTGGAATACTAAGAGGCGGGGGGAATCAATATGAACACTTTGTTATCACTTTTATCCACAATATGTAATCATTAACATGATCAAAAATATATCATCAATATGTCATGATCAACATAAATCAATAGAGCATAATAAACATCCACAGAAACATAGTACAACATAATTTACATGGAAACCCAAATGGGAGAAAACCGCATAATTATTTTCTTATATATTAAATTAATATATTCATTGAAAGCATCAACTTCCCAATTCTCTAGCTACAATTGGAAGGAGGTTACAACCCCCTATTTATAGGATCCAATCTGAAGGAAGCTACAACTCCTTTAATTCTCGGCTCCAATAAGAAGGATGATACAAACCTAGGATTCTCAAGCTCCAACCTAAAGGAATCTTCAACTCCCTATGTTCTCCAACACCAACTGGAAGGAGGCTACAACCCCCTTTCCTTTCCTTATCTTTCCACCTTGAAATATAAATGTAGAAAAAACTGTCACTACCACAATCACTGTTACTGTCTTTGTCATTGTCACTGTCACTCTCATTGTCAATGCCAGTATCACTGTCACTACCACTGTCACATTAACCTGTAACCTATCACATCAACCTATCACTGTATCCAACCTGTCATTGTCACTGTACCATCAACTATAACTAATCATGAACATGAGCTATACCAAAACCTATACCATATCATCCATCAACTGTGTACCAACATATGTAGTATAACATGCATCAATCATGTACCATAAGATATGCCAAATGTAGATACCATAAAATCAATGGTGAGTAGCTAGTCATGTATCAAATCATATACCATGTACTAGAGCATAAATCATGTATATAACCTGTACCATACACCATAGCATAGATCTGTACCATATCATTAATGAAGTTCCTCAAAGAACCAAAGCACGTGCCTCATGCATACTCCACCATACATCAAGTATATACCTCAACCATACATCTACAAAACAAGCACATAAGCATACCTATACCTCTGTAGCTAACCTTATACACAATAGTGATTACCTATAGATTTCCTCTAACCTCAGGGACCTGGTACAAGCATTTCCCCAAATATTTCTTGTCCTCATAGGACTAAGTTATGATGTCACATGGGGCCTCATGTGATAGGAACTGTGCAATCCACAATGATGCCTCGTGGGACACTAGTAGTCTGACTCGTGAGTTTCAATCGAAATAGGGTTTCCTTAGAAAATTTCTCTCTCCACTGCAACCCTAAAAGTACTGCACTTCTCACTTGTCACTACCTCATATTTCATCATTGCAAACTTGCTAAATATATCACTAGGTCACTAGAATATATTCAATAGAATAAGTGAGTGAATGTTCTTGTGAATGACTCCTTGCGGTGTATTTATAATTTTTCCAATGATCAGGAGGTCAGGACCAAGTGTCATAAAAATGCTCAAAATTGAACTTGCTCAGAATTGGTTGAAGCTGGAACGCCTGGATAGGTCTCTTCGATACGATCCTGCTGGCGCGAACGGCACGCAAAACCGACTCTGCATCACAAAGATATCTCAGTCAGAAATTTCTTATTTCATTATAAAATAATATATATATATATATATATATATATATATATATATATATATATATATATATATATANAAAAAATGAAAACTTTATTGAAATGGGTTTTCTAATAAAAAAAAATGGGGGGCGCGTAGGCCGCCACGT
The DNA here is from genome assembly GCA_032191745.1 of Picea mariana. Classification (NCBI taxonomy): domain Eukaryota; kingdom Viridiplantae; phylum Streptophyta; class Pinopsida; order Pinales; family Pinaceae; genus Picea; species Picea mariana. Next base: position 17,451 of record JASDQU010220219.1, read on the forward strand.
GGCTTAATAAACATATGGTTGTATTAAAACCAAAACCTTGGTGTTTGGAGTGCTATATGTATATTCAAAGAAAACTCATATATATTTTTTTAAAACGCGCCCAAAGGGAGTAGACAGGACTCGAACTTGGGTCACCCCTTTGAAAGCCCCGCGCAATAACCACTTGGGCTAGAGCTGCTAATTACATGGCAAGCGACATTTTTATCTTAAAAGGTGGACACGTGTTTGGGGCGTGTTAAGTCGGGGGCCAGCCCCTAGGGACCAAACTCATTGTGCAAGTGACCAAAAGCATAACCATGGCACTAAAGAGCAGTTGGCGCATTTGTTTTTGGCGGACTCCGACATTTTTGATTTTATTGCTATTTTTGGCGAAGTTAACTCCCACTTTCCCGAATTTGGTGGGGTTTTTGGGGAAAAGTGGAAGAAAGTTTGTTATTGAGATAACAGGAGCTAC
>JASDQU010220223.1:0-17870 GCA_032191745.1 Picea mariana
GGTTCAAGTGGTTGCTTGAACACAGGGAGTTGGTGCTTCCTTCTAGTTGGTGCTAGAGAAACCAGGGAGTTGGTGCTTCCTTCTAGTTGGTGCTAGAGAAACCAGGGAGTCGGTGCTTCCTTCTAGTTGGTGCTAGAGAAAACAGAGATTTGGTGCTCTCAGCAAGTTGCAGCTTGCTAAACAGAGGTTGTAGCCTCATTATGAGTTGGTGCTCATATGTATGACAATGTAAAGAATGTAATTATTACGTATCATATAAAGAAAAAGAGGTTTTTACCCTGTATGGGTTTCCTTGGAAAATATCTGTCTCTGTGTTTCTCATATATGTGACTGATGCTGAATGTGCCTGTGTTTATTTCTCTGCATTATTGTGATAATCATTCAGTGTTTCTGCAAAGATTTTTTAAAAGAAGCATAATTGTTTAAGCACGGTAACAACTGATTCACCCCCCCCCCCTCTCAGTTGTCCAACAATTAAAGTGCCCAACAGCATGTCTGGTGCAAGTTAGGGTTATAACAGATGCCCCCTAATGTGTGAGGTCAGAAGAGAATCTAATGGTTGAAATACATTAACAATCTTCACCTATGTGCCGAACAAGTGAGCCCAAGGACCAGAAATTGGGAGGTGTCATCTGCAAAATAATAATTGTCTCATCGAGGTGGGCATACCCATGCTCAAGATAAAATAAAATCATGGCTACCAATCAAATACACTGTAAATCCATGTCATGTAACTATATAAATTATAGCTGCGAACAATACACAGCAGAGCTACATCTCGAAATAAAAAAGATATACATGTAGAGTATCCATCTTCTAGAAGTTGATAAGGCCTAATGGTTTTAGATGAGGTCTTCAGAGCTCGAGAAACAACTTCAAAATATTCAAAAATCAGGTAGGAGTGTAATATGAGTGTATGACTTCACTACCCAGAGGTCTTCAACGGCTCGTCGGTCATGGACTAGAGAATCTTGATGATCAGACTGAAGGCTTCATTGATTTCGAACAAAGACTTGATTGAACGTTCAGGATGGTCGGGCATGAGGGCAAGAGACAAACTGCAGAGGGGTTGAATCAGGCTTGGTAAAAACTTCCCTTGGACAATAGCATGAAAAATGATGATACTTAGGCATCATGGCATTAACATAATTTTACGAGGCAGGAGGCAACACAAACTCTCCATATGTTTGGAAAAATAACCAAACGGAGGAGGACACAACTCTATGTAGCGAGAACAGCTTCCTAAGGTCATATTAAATCCCAGGGTTTGACGAACAAATGGACCAATGTGATTTATCCAAAGGTGACTCATTGTGTTTCCAATAAAAATAAAATACTTTTCCCTTCCTCTTTTTGGGGTATATTTGATTTTTTTTTTTGTCTTTTTCAATAATTTTGGAAGAAGAATAAAAGAATGCTACGTTACAAAGGATGGATGAGTGTTGCAAAAATACAAGTTCGAGCCGCAAGGACAAGACTGATGTTCAAAGTAAGGACACTCGGTAAAAATCCTCCAGGGGCCAAAGGTTTCAAGACACAGAGGTAAAGTGATATAGGGCTTTCATATAAGGCATGCTTTATATGGTTCAATTGAGAACAACATGGAGCCGACATTAGGCCAAAGACTCGGGTATAAAAATTCAATTAATAAAACACACAATGGTAACATCCTTCGATGTAAGTTTAACGAGCCCAAAGAAGGTAAGCTCGATGGTTTTTCATATTTATAGAGTCTGAAAAACGTAAAAGGAGACTCCACTGGGGTACCTTTTTCAAAGGTAGTCTAGTCGGTTCGAAAAAGGGGTAAATTAGCACTGAAAATACATCTATTCAAAACCATTTTAATGGGTGTGATAAAGACAAGATCACTTGGCCATTTTTTCATTTTTAAGGATTCTGAAAAAAGATTAACTATGGANCAATTGAGAACAACATGGAGCCGACATTAGGCCAAACACTCGGGTATAAAAATTCAATTAATAAAACACGCAATGGTAACATCCTTCGATGTAAGCTTAACGAGCCCAAAGAAGGTAAGCTCGATGGTTTTTCATATTTAGAGAGTCTGAAAAACGTAAAAGGAGACTCCACTGGGGTACCTTTTTCAAAGGTAGTCTAGTCGGTTCGAAAAAGGGGTAAATTAGCACTGAAAATACATCTATTCAAAACCATTTTAATGTGTGTGATAAAGACAAGATCACTTGGCCATTTTTTCATTTTTAAGGATTCTGAAAAAAGATTAACTATGGACTCCGTCAGGAATGTTCTTCTGGACCATTTTAACGAGTGTGAAAGAATAAGGTCACTCGATGATCTTTTCCATTTTAGGGAGTCTGAAAAGAGCTTAACTATGGACTCCGTGGGGGTTCCTTTTTTATACATTTAGTCCCTGAGGCCCTAAAAAGGGTTTAAATGATACCTGGGAGTACTCTTCTAGAGAACTAAAGTTCCTTAGAGTATACCTTTGTTCGTACAGTTGACCGTCCAGACCGAAAAAGGGGTAAACTACCGCCAGATAGACGTGACTTCAAATTTAAATTTAATGAGCATGAAAGGCCACAGGATCACTTGACAATCTTTTCATGTTTAGAGGGTCTAAAAAGGGCTTAAAAGAAGACCCATGTAAGGAACGTTCTTTTGGACTAATTTAACGAGTATGAAGAAACAAGGTCACTCGACAATCTTTTCATCTTTAGGGAGCCTGAAAAGGGCTTAAAGAAGACTCCATGGGGGCTACAACTCATGTATGAAACTGGTTCAGGTAGAGCCCACTGCTAGGCTCAGACCAGGAGTCTCTTCGATAGTCAACTTGGGAAGTCTCCCAAAAGGGAAGAAAACACAAACCACGGTGTAAGTCCTCCCACGGTATAGAAACTGTAGTCGTGGCTTCAAGGATAGCCTTATCTGAAGGTAATTCAAAATTAAAGAAATCATGCAAACGAGGGTCGACAGTCCCAAAGGGTGAAGTAAACTGACCATACTCCATATGATGATGGAGGTTCTGGCCATGACTAACAGAGTTTATCAACGAAGAATCACGATCACGAGGGCTTGAGGATATACTAACAACGAGATCAGACTCAGAAGAGACTCGAGATTTCTTGGACCAAGAGGGGGAAGCAAGGGCTCCCATGCCCCCACTGGGTAAACCAGAGGATCAATTACTGAGACCAAGTCTCAGGAAGGAAAACATGATTTCACAGGTTCCTACTCAGAAGCAATTGAACATCGAGGATAAGATGCCACATAATTAACCCGTGGTGGGGTAGAGTCTATACGAACGCTAGGAACATATAAAGGGGTAGTCTGAAATAATGTTGAATTAGGATGGTGGTTATTATATGCCAGTTGTTCGATAGTGACAATGCTTCCATTGTGAGGGAAATGCATCACTGGGAAGAGCATAGACACCACAACATTCATAGCATATACATAATCACACCCGAGAAGTATATTGAAATCTAATGGGCCTTGCACTACTATAACATTGACACGGACAATATTCCCACCTAACAAGATAGGAAACTGAGGAAGAATCCCCAAATATTCACTAGGACATCTGTCAAAAGCCAAAAAATCATGCGAAGCAGACAGAAGCTTGGGAGATCCCAAGACTTTCCAAACCGAGGAGGATAAAATACTTGTAGAGTGTCCCTCATCCACAATACATTGATAAATGTTTGTTGAATTAACTTCAACCCTTATTTGAAAAGGTGCGGCAGAAGGAAGACGAGGCTCAACAAGTTCATTCTAATCAAAGGAAACCATCCTAGGGCTTGGAGGGGGTTCTCTTGGAACGAGTGGAATTCCCCCTTGTTCTTAAAGTATTGAACCGGAAATGCTAAAAACATAGTCGGTAGACACATCACTCCCCAAAAGAAGAGTGGGATCATCCGATGATTGCATCGGAATGACCACTTTCGCAACCAATGGCTGAATAGGTTGCAGGACTACATGGTCTAAAGGCACCTCGCCCCACAAAAGAGGAGTGGGATCAGTCGATGACTGCATCGGCATGACCACTTTCGCAACCAATGGATGAATAGGCTGCAAGACTACGTGGTATAAAGGCGCCTCACCCCCCAAAAGAGGAATGGGATCAGTCGATGACTGCATCGACATGACCACTTTCTCAAACAATGGTTGAAAAGGATAAGAGACTACAAGGTCTATAGGCACCTCACCCCTGAAAAGAGGAGTGGGATCAGTTGATGACTGTATCAGCGTGACCACTTTCACAACCAATGGCTAAATAGGCTGAGAGACTACAAGGTCTAAAGGCACCTCACCCCTCAATAGAGGAGTGAGATCAACCGATGACTGTATCGACGTGACCACTTTCTCAACCAAAGGTTGAATAGATTGTGAGGAAACGCAAGAAGACTCGGAATCAGAAGAGCTTGCAAATAGGGACCACAATCTTTGTACCTCTGGAATGCCATGGCACAAATGAGTAAGGTGATATCCCTTGCAAAGCTTACAAGGGAACTTAGGCTTACGTCCTATCCGTCTAGGTTTCTCAATAGAATTAATGCCCCCAGCATGACTAGCAGTGGTTGGTTGCACATCTCCAACATGACTTGCAGAGGTTAGTGATGGGTCGATAACATGACTTGCAGAGGCTAAAAACCTATTACCAATATGACTAGCAGTGACTGGAATTTTTCCCCCAGCATGACTTGTAGAGGGTGAGTGTGTGCCCACAGCATAAATTACCGAGGCTGGGTGATGGTCTTCAATGTGACTTGCAGTGGTTGTTGAACTATCTCCAACATGACTCGCAGAGGTTGGTGATTTCTTCTTCCTATTTCTTCTCTTTCTATTACATTTAGAATTTTGGTTACTAGTAACTGTACTTTCACCAGAGGCAGGAGAAGGAGGAGGAGAAGAGTTTGCTGACGAAGAAACATCAACAAGACTCCCATGAATTAAGGTGCTTAACTGAGAAGTGTCAAGAGAATTTGGAACATTTGGAATGGTACCCAACCAAACCAGTAGTCCCACATTCAACCCAGGAATGTACAAAGTGGCCATCAAAGGGACACCAACGTTTCCAAAGAAGGGAAAAGCACAAGAATCCTCTTGTGAAGGGGCTCCTTGGTTGGTATCGCTGGGAACTCTAGCCATGAATATCTTATGTATAGGTTCTCCCTTTTTAGGATCGTTCAAGTCCCTAAAAGTCTCACACACTGACTCTCATGAACCAGTGTTATCAAAACAACGCCTATAAAGAGGTGGCTCCATGTTTCTAAGCGGAAGACTGAAAAGTCCTCTCAACTAGCGGAGTGGGCAGTCTACTACCCTAGGTCAGAGACCCAAATCCACAACTGACTAACTCACTATGGAAAACTAGGGAGCACAGAGCACACAATAAAAGTTCCTAAAGGAAAATCAAGCAAACGACTAACTAGTTGGAAGAACAGTTACACCAACCAACACTAGAGAAACTTACCGATGCAAGTGCAACTCGAATACGGAAGCACCCTCTGGGTATACTGTACAAAACATGGCTCGATGTCTTCCCTAGGTACTATGGTATACCCCCGCGGTCACCTATGTAAGTCCCTAAAATAAAGGGAACTAGTTTTCCAACTCGTGAACAATCACTAAGCGGGTATAGTTGAAAGTCGAGTAAACCACAATGATCAGGGTATCGAGCCCGAAACCTGTCAAGGGTATCGAAGGCAAGTGGTCTAGAAGAAAACTAAGGACCTCAAATTGATTCGATACCCATGAAGCTCTATGGCAAATGCAATCAACGGAATCCAAAGACAAGCCCTCTATATGTGGTCTCCACTACGATTGGTCCAGCTTTGGAGGGGTTATATCCACTACCTTTCTGCACGCGACCTTGTGTTTAGCCTCTGTGTTAGAGGGGGGTCTCGGATAACTTTCCAATACTAGACTTCTACACTCCTTAGCAGAGACTTGTATGTTTTTTTTATAGCCTTGAAGAGTTTCCTCTCCAACCTAAATCAAGGCTCTAGCCTAATCTAGTTGATGGACCCTACAAACATAAAGTCTAGTAATTTTTAATTAGCGGTTTTTTTACTGGCTTGATTTACTCAAAAGAGTACAGCAGTGCAACTGATGGTGTTAAGGCTCTTGCGAAAAATGATGAAACTTATATGAACACTAGCAAAGAATGATTATATTTCTTAATTATTTTTTTTGAAATGCTTTTAAAATTAGAAGAAAACACAATGCTATGCTAACTTCTTTTTCTTTTTCAAATAACAATGCAAAGAAAATGAAAGGAAAGAAAGAGATCTAACAAACTAAGTTTTTTTTTTATATATTTTCTTCCAATCAATGTAGAAGTAGCAAAATATTCTAAAAGAAACTGATGAATGCATGATTCATGCCCCCCCCCCCGGCCATGAGGGGGAATTTTTTTTCAAAATGCAACTCATTTTTCTTAAAATTTCAAGCTAAAAATAAGTTTAAAAAACTAGGAAACATAAGAAATGTTCTAAATGAAAAAGAAAGATATAATAGAGTCCAAACCTAGGCTAAGATGCCATGAAAGAGACCAAGAACCCTAAGAGATATAACTCTTGACAAGGAAAAGGATGACTGCCTCTCCTTAAACAAAAACTTTCTCAACGGGTACACTGTTGACAATTCAATGACCAACGTGTGCAAGTGAGATGTGTAAGGTTAGAGCACGTGTACACACATGCATACCGTATGCAGGCCACGTGTACCTCTGCAACTCTTCAAAAATGAAAAAACAAGCAATCAAGCATTGGCAGAGACTACTGGTATTGAGAACCAGAATCTCTTGAAGACTCAGAAACTTACTTTGACAGAAAAAGAAAACAATTGAAGGAAAATTTCATAGAACAAAACCAATCTGAGGTGAAACCTAAGCTACGAAACTGCAAAAACAGAGACTAGAACAAGTTCCAGAAAACCCCTGAGAAGGATTACTTCTGACAGGGGAGAGGATGAATGCCTCTCTAAATAAAATTTTCTGGAATCATACACGCAACTGACACTTCCTAAGCTAGCGTGTACACATGGGCTGTGGGAAGATAGGGCATGGGTACACACGTGCAGACCTTATACAAGCCCCATGTACCTTTGTGGGTCTCGAAAAAAAATGCAGTCAAGCAAAGAAACAGAGATAACTGGTATGGAAGACCAAAATCTTTGTTAGCTCAGACTTTTGTAGAAACTTTAAAAACAAGAAATGAAATCAGTTCTTAAAAATACCCAAGAAAAAGCATTCCCAGAAACCCTAGAGTTCCCCATTATGGTTGCCAATTCTGTTGTGGGTGGGAAATCCATCCTACAGACTAGCACTAAGGGTTTTATCATGCATGCAGAAATGACCTAAAGATTCTTACTTTTTACCATCATCCCATGCCTAGACCCCCATTACTCATATGTAAATAGAAGGCTTGAGAGATTAAGTTGACATATCTTATTCTTCATGTTTGATGTCGATCCCTTTTGGCGCTTGGTCGTTATTTGGCTGCAAGTCTCCTCCCAATGTTGACCTTCATTTACTAAAGAAAAACAAAGAACTCCACATGCATTTGATCTATGAATTAATGGGTTAGATATTTAATGAATCATACAATCAATATTCCAATAATGACAATCTCATATGGCGGGACAGGAAAATAAATTCTTTTATTCACTTCACAATGATACCTTACAATGATAAATTCATCTACTACTCCTCGATTATGGTCCTGGGCTCTTCTTCCACCGTCTTCCAACTGTTTTTCTCTATACTTCTCTTTGCACAAGGATGGATAAAGGTTGGGACAAAGGGAATGCTCAATCGGGTATAGTTTATTTACTATGATTCTCCTTCTCCAAATGGGACCCCTACCCCTTATTTTATAGGTTAGAAGGAGATAGGTATTTGGTCGAATGTCTGGCCATGCATAGTCGAAAGGTTTAGTTAACTTACCCAAAGCTATGTGTTCCATCAACAACTTTCCTTTTTGGGTGCTTTTGTAGGTACATGCGGGCTGTCTTGGGTCAGCTAGCATGTACATGTGTGCAGTAAGGGATCAGGGCACATGGGCCTTTATAAAAGGGGTTTTTAAGAAGAGTTGTTTAGCAGTGTTTTGGAAAAGAAGGAATCTGAGATGGCCTGATGTCAGGTAAGCATGTTTGGTACAAATTAAGGTTATAACATCAACTGCAACGCATGGCCCTTTTAAGAAGTAAAGTCGAATAACTCATGTATATGTGTTGTTCAGAATGAAAAATACTTTCAACAGATCACAACCAACTAAATCAGGTAATTTTCACATTGCAATAGAGAAATTTAGTAGATGACGATGCCATCAAAGAAAGACGCAACATTAACATGTTCCCACAATAGATTGTGACTAGAAAGAATCGAATGAAAATAGAGTTATTTAATTATATGAAAGCATAGTAGAAGGAATTCTTATCTAATCCAAAAGTTTAAAACAAACGTAAAATGAGTGCGGAACTTTGAAACAGGTTTGTTGTAGCGTACTAAAAATATACAAGAAAATAAACTCACCAATTCACTCTTAATCTCTTCCAACACACATTGAACAATCTTCTCCACGAGCACACCCTCGTTACTGGTTCAATAAAAAAAATAAACGCAGTTAGAAATTTGTACACAAAATAAATAAACACGATTAGAAATGTGTACACAGGTAAATACCATATATCTATGCATAAATAATTTCATATGTGGAGAGTTCTCACCCATTAAAGGGATATACATCGAGATCAAACCCACTAATTTTTGAAACAGTAGAAAGAGCCTCTCTCCACTTCTTAATAGTCGTGGGGTCCATCTTCTCTTCAGCGTGCGTTATCTTCTTTTCAAGGCTTCATAGGGATTTAGCATAGACTCCTTTTCCTTGTAGCCATTGAACCACAACAGGGTCGACATGGTAAAAAAAAAGAATAATTNTTGTACACAAAATAAATAAACACGATTAGAAATGTGTACACAGGTAAATACCATATATCTATGCATAAATAATTTCATATGTGGAGAGTTCTCACCCATTAAAGGGATATACATCGAGATCAAACCCACTAATTTTTGAAATAGTAGAAAGAGCCTCTCTCCACTTCTTAATAGTCGTGGGGTCCATCTTCTCTTCAGCGTGCGTTATCTTCTTTTCAAGGCTTCATAGGGATTTAGCATAGACTCCTTTTCCTTGTAGCCATTGAACCACAACAGGGTCGACATGGTAAAAAAAAAGAATAATTAGATCCTTTGACTCCAACATGTAGAGGAGCTCATCAAGACACAGAGATCCAGGTCATTCATGACTGGCCAACCCTGACCACAATAATCAAGCTTCAGAGCTTCTTGGGACTTGCTAACTTCTACCGAAGGTTCATGTTGGGATTATCCCATATTGCATGGGCCCTTAGCCAAGTAAACAAGGGCGGTGGCAATGCAAAGTTCACATGGGGGAAGGCACAAAAAAAAGCATTTGATGATCTGAAGCATCGCTTGTGCTCAACTCCAGTACTCTCCTTACCTGATCTGCAACAATTGTTTTAGATTGAGACCGATTCCTTCGATTATGTTGTAGGTGCAATTCTCACTTAGAATGGTCCATCGGTAGCATACCATAGTGAGACAGTCTCAGTTACTATCCAAAAATACCCCACCTATGACAAAGAAATGTATTCCATTATGAAATCCTGTCGTCAATGGAAACATTACATTTTGGGAAAGGAGACAATAATCCACACTGATCACCAGCCTCTGTAGTTCATACAGACACAGGGGAATTTGATGGCAGAATGACTGCCATCAAAAGTGGTCCACATACCTCCAACAGTTCCATCTCAACATCAAGTATAAAACAAGGAGAAAAAATTGTGTTGTTGACTGCCTCAGTCTCCCTCCTGTTGCTACAATCACCAGAGTGCTCCATTCCTGTGGGAATGAGGCATCTTAGTGGCCCCAAATTTATCAGCGTGCTTTAAATCAGGAGGCTCACTATAGTCGGATGGCATGACATTTTGGGGTGGAGAAAATTGTGGTCGTTCTATAGAAACATTTTTATTTTTATTGGAAAAAGCATCGACGTGACGTCAACCAATATATCAAATCTTGCATTGTCTATGGCATTTCCAAGCCAGCCATCAAGAAGAAAGGATTATACACCCATATTCCTACTCTCGATAGGCCTTGGGAATCCATCTCGATGGATTACATGTCTAGCCTTCCTTCCACCAAGAACAACAATCATTGTGTATTTGTGGTGGTTGATCGGTTTTCGAAGATGGCCATTATCACACTCTGCAAGAAGCGAATCATAATGACAGATACTTCCAAGATATTGTTCGAATGGGTGTGGGTTCATTTTGGGATACCATAGACCATCACCTCAGATCAGGAAAACACGTTCCTTATCACATTTTGGTCAAGTCTCTGGTCACTGTTGGAAACCAATCTCAATAAATCCGCTGCTTTCCACCCCCAAACCGATGGCCAGAAAGAGGTCGTCAATCAGATGATTGTGCACATCTTTCCCATGTACAACTCTAAGCATCCTTGTACATGGGATGAGAGTCTTCTCTATTTTCAACACAACTACAACAGGGATCTCAATAGCTCCACCGTCCATAACCCATTTCAAGTGGGGCTGGGATTCCAACCCTTGGATCCCATTGATGTTGCACTACCTCTTGCAACCACATAGGAAGAATCTTCCCATGTTCAAACTGAGGCCGAAAAATACACCAAATTCATTGAGTGGATTYAACACATCTTCCAACAGGTCCATGAGATTTTKTAGAAATCCAATGCTAAATACAAGCAACGCCATGATCAACACCAGGTACCRCACCAGTTTCAGGTGGGAGACAAGKTCTRGTTACATTYGYAGAAAGASAACCTTATAGGGCCCCATCGAAAGCTCCTCCCACTTTTATATGGGCCTTACACTATCACCAAGGTTGTGGGTAGCAATGCTTTTGAGCTCAACACTCCACCCTTCCTTGGCTTGCACCCAGTGTTCAATGTGGACCTCCTTCGACCATAGTTTCCACCATTATTGGACACCGCAAAGATAAGAAAACAGTTTAAACCAATATATATCAACCATGATTTAATGGAAAAGGCATCCACTGATCATATAGTGGACACAGAGGTCAAGGGCAGTCGCCAGGAGAGGATCCAACTTTATTGGGTTGTCAAGGCAGGGCATCTCCTACACCAAGGCAACTGGCTCACCCGGAGCCAAATTTAGTAGAATGTTTTTCACCTGATGGGGGCACTTAATGCAATGGAGAACATTAAGGGGGGAGTACTAATCTAGGTGGATATTTGTGTCCACCCAACTATTCCAACTGGCTCCTCTTGACATTTTTTAGTTCAACATGTTCTTCTATAATTCTTTTTAATTGTGGGTTCTACACTCCGCGGTTGCTTGAAGCTCTACACAGCTTTTAGGTGGATATTGGCAGCTTCCCACCTATTCCAACTGGCTTATTTTGGAATTTTTCATGTCATTACATCTTTACGTACCTCCAGGGTCATTTTGGGGCCCTAAACAATGTTTTTTTGTCTTGCCACAGTCAAACTATAGACGGATTCAGAGTTTGACATCATAATTTGTAGTTCTCGAAAAGACCTTTCSAGTGGGATACCATGCACCTAAAATGGAGTTCGTATGCAAATTTTACGACCCCGAGAAGTTGAGGTACCAACTTAACCATCCGGGCCCACATAACTTTTGGCGTTTCATCTCCTAGGGTTAKATTTTTGGATGTCTATGGTTTTGGCATTCATGATTGTTGTGTCCGTTTTGCCACTTGGGTGAGCAAAACAAGGGCACTTACAAGTCTAGTTGGGCCTACTAGACAAGACAAAGGTTAGTATATGAATTAAACAATCCAAGCACATGAAATAAACAAACAACTAAGCTAGAAACAACTAGGGAAGTAACTAAGGAAATAAAACTAAAATGCATAAGAAACTTTGAACCAAAATCAATCAACCAAATGACCAATGATTATGCCACCAATGGATAAATATATTAGTTGGAAAACACCATAGAGAAAGGATTTCTTGTGGATCCCCTCTTCCTCCTTGGGAGGGCTCTTGAGTCCCCTATTTGATATCTCTTCTTACAATGATAAACTAGAAAGAAAAAGGTGAAGAAATCCAAGCCTATTCCCTCAAGAGGTGAGGTGAATAGGTTATTGATATGTTGCTAGAATTATCCAATAAGAAAATAGTTTTATTGAAGGATAATATAGGCATGATAACAATTCTATGAGATTCTTAAATTCTTAGTGCACCCATGGCCTCCTTTTATAGCATGTCTTTGAGGCAATATTCAACCAGTTCTTAGTGTGGACAAGGGGCCCTTTAGGGAACCCTTAGGAAAACATTAACTTATCAATGATTCCATTGATATATTATTTCATTTTCCATATCATAAACATATAATAATAAACAATGCATCACATCATACAAAGATACACAATACACCAGTATTTTACGTGGAAGCCCAAATGGGAGAAAACCAAAGAATGCTTTCTTATATATGAAAGATTACATTCACAGGAAGCACCAACTTCCAAATTCTCCAACACCAATTGGAAGAAGGATCCAACCACCTATTTATAGGCTCCAACCTAAAGGAATATACAACTCCCTGAATTCTCCACATACAATTGGAAGGGGCCAAGAAGTTCCTCAACAAGTATCATATCATCATAAAGATATGTGTCTCAACCATGTACCAAAACATCAATGATATGCAACAAACCATAAACCTCAATCATGTTCCAAGACCATATACCAAAATGTGTGCCTCAACCTTGTACCATATTATTCCTGACATGCCTCAACCAAATACCAAAATATATTCCATAAACCATGTACCAGTGGATGTGCTAAAATTAGTACCATAACATCAATGATGAGCCTCAACCAAGTACCAAAGAATGTTCCTCATACATATTCTATAACATCCAAGATGTGTCTTAACATGTGCCAACATCAACATGCCTAAAGCATGTACCATGAAACCACCATAACATAAATCTAAAAACATACATACAGGCATATCATTAACTCTGTAAAATACCTGACTACATCATCATACCTTGCTCAGAATTCAACAATCTGGAACAAAAATATCTCTCAAATATGCTTTAGCCTCATGGGACTAACCCATTCATCATGTAGTGCCTTGTAGGATGAGTTCCGTACAAACCACGGGGGTGCCTTGCGGGACAACTATAGCTTGACCCGTGGGGGTAAGCTAAATTAGGGTTTTCATAAATCCTTCACTTCAACAACTCTGAGACTTTTGCACTCTTTACTTTCTCATATTTGCTACAAAAAAATCAATTGAGAGATAGATATTCAATGAACTTGTGTATATACAAATGAGAGGCTTCTTGAGGTGTATTTATACTTTTCCAAGTGACTTCTTTCATTAACTTTGGGGCTTACCCGTACTTTCTTTTTATAATCGTTTTAACATTTAATTAATGACCTGTAACTTCTTATTGTAACCATTTAGAGGCTTCTTAACCATTCTTCGGGGCTTTCAACTTCATGAGGGTATATCTCCTTAATCGTGAGGAACCACATGGCATGCCACCTATCATTGGAAATGACATGATGAGGAATATCCATCTATGAGTGTATTACATGCATTTGTATTGTACTTCATCCTCTCTTTTTTTCAAACAAATTTGGCCTTCAAGACCACATATCTGGGGATTCTCAACCTATTAACCACTTATCCATATTTCTAGGGATTCTTGTATACTTCTTCAAAGCATCTTCCCATGAGATCCATTCTTAATGCTACACCATAAGGGGACCACTTTGGAGACTTCTCCAAATAAACCCATGGCTTCTAGATTCTCACAAACTTTCTTAGGGGATTCTTCTACGGTTGACGAGGGTTGAAATCAATGACAGCAAACTATCAAACAATATCCCACTTTGGAATTGATGGAAACACTCATACTCTCCCTGTGACCATCACTCCTCATTTTTCTCTCGCGATGTTTCTCTCCCCCTTTGACATCAATGAAAAAGGGTATCTCCCTTTGGGGTTGCTCCCCCTGTCTTCATGCTTTTGATATTTTTCTTGTGATATTTCTCTTTGGCCCCCTTTGACATCATGGGAAAATAGTAACTCCCCCTTTCGGTATGTCTCCCCCTATCTTCATGCTTTTGATCTTTCTTTCCTAATGTCTTTCTTTGAAGATTTCTCTCCCCTTGACTTTTGTGCAAGATGTCATGTAGATTAATGTGGGGATTTGTTGGAACAAGCCTATTTTTGAGAGAAAATCCAATTTTATAGTGCGTGCCATATATTTAAGAAATGAAACATGTTAAAGACCGAAGAAAAGTAGTGCAATGCAGATGCAAACAAACCTAGCCATGTTAGGGTTAGTGCTTTTGATATGATTGTAATGGATATGAGCCAATAGATTACTATAAATAAAGGCCTAGGAGGTCTAGTAGAGGTTGGTTAATGAGATATATAGAGTGGGAAAATAGGGTTAATGACTAAGAGATTTAGAGAGGAGTGGGTTTTTGGGGGTTACATCATAGGTTGTGGAGTCTAGTGTGGTCTAGTCTTTCTCATAGATAGATATTGTCATAGTTATTGGTTGTAATAATGGAGAATGTAATGTGCGCAATGGTGTACTTGAAGAATGATGAATAAAAGAGAAGAAGAGCCAAATATTTGTGGACGTACCCCAGGGGTGGGTGAACCATGGTAAGCATGTTTTGTTAATGGGTGTGAATGGTTATTTTATTGTTTCTACTATTTATCAGTTAAATAATGGATGTTTATCTTAGATTATTATAGWGAKAATCATGCATGCATGGTTTYCWTGATGAATGAATAATATATCTAGATGAATGAKTAATAAATATGATGCATAAGAAGAAGACACACATCACATTCCCAACCCCTTCCATGACTRCATACATATGMGTCYTGCAGTCCCCCTTAACCTATCTCGAGTGAGACTGCATTGTGCACTCTATGCACAGTGTTTCCTTTTGGTTTTCTAGGAGGGACGATAGTTTGATGGTTTTGTTGGAAACCTTTAAGATCAAAACCCAGGTCAGCCCTGATGTCCAACAAATGGTTCTGTTGTCGGTTGGAACTACTCAGGATAGATTGGAAGGGATCTATTGAAGAACAACAAGGTGGAGGTTGAAATATGGTTAAGGACAAAGGAACTTGAGTTTGTGCAAAAGGACAATAGAAACCCTAAATATACACCGCGCAAATATCTCAAAAGATATGTGTTTAGCGAATTTCATGAATTAATTTTCTGTGAATTTCCACATCTGTTATAGGAGTGGTTATTGAGGTTGAAGGACAAACATCCTACAAATTAGATAAGAAAGAGAGAGTGGCATCCTGTAGAGATCGCGCAGTTGCATAATTTCAATAATAAATTCACGCACACAATAGATTTTTGGTTAGACAGTATTATTGTAGGGTTTATCACTGAATTTGCAGTTGATACTGCAAAGTCATACACTGCTACAGATCAGGATTTTTTGAAGGGACCCATAGGTAGGTACATAATATCACTATATAATTCCATCAATACTTTATTATATGACAAAGGTGTGATGACCATGGAGTCAGACAACTAAACTTCTTTTCATGCATGGAGGAAGGGGGGAAGCATTGACAGGGGTCTGAGATATGGAAAGGGATCTAGATAAGGGGAATAATAAGGAGTAAATGGATAGATCATGATGGAGTAGGACCGAATAAAGTATACAATGGAAAGAGTTGGAACAAAGTGCAACAGTAGACCTTACCATTATAATATGGATAAGAAAAAGAGGGTCGTAACCGAGAGAGAGGGCTTAGTGAGCGATGAAGAAGAGGTAGAGGATCTTTGAGATTTGGAGAAAATTGAGGAAATATTGCTTACAAAATATGAAAGGAAAACAAGAGGTCTAGGGTTAGGAACAGAAGGCAGAACTCCAGTCCAAATCACAGTTAGTGTGGAACCTACAACCCCATGTGCGAATATTACATCTGAAGGAACACAAGCTTTTAGAAAACCAAGTTTTAGTAGAAGAAGTGCAACAAGCCAGGGGACCAATAATGGAAAATCAACTGGGGGTACAAGTTCAAGAAGTAGCAGTCAACTATATACACCATGCAGAAGTGGTATTTCAACAAGTTTCAAAATGGAAGGAGTAGATCCCACTATCAGATTACCATAGTTTCATGGTGAGGTGTCAGAGGACCCTGAGAATCATTTATTCATCTGCGGAAATATATGGGATGCAAATAAGGTCACGTACGAGGATAAAAACGTGGCACAGTTGGATATAAAATTGAGAGACCACACTCTAGATAGTACATGAGCCTTGATGTAAACAATAAACAAGGAGCACCAAAGACTGACGTGGAGGTAAAAAAGATGCTAGTAAATGAATTTTAGAAGCCAAGTTTAGAAGACTAGTATATGAATGAAATGATTGAGATTAGGAAGAAATCGAGTGAGTCTATTTGGGAGACTGATCAAAGGTTTAAACGTCTAAAAGGTAAGTTGAAGTACTCAATTACTGACATGCAACATAGGAAATTATTTGTGAACTCACTATTACCACACTTAAAGTATCCTTTGAGACAACAAAAGATTCAAACTCAAGTAGAGGCTCTGTAAGAAACCCTAAAGTTAGAAGAAAACCAATATCAACAGACATATCCAATTATAGAAGAGTTGAAAGAGGATTTGAAGAACCTGACATTTCAGTTGAACCAGAATAAGGGGAAGGATAAGAGAGAAGTTGTCTGGTGCATGTTATGTAGGACATAAGGAAACCACAAGAATGAATGTCCAACCTATCGTTTAATTAATTAATTTGTGTTTATCGTTTAATTAATTAAAAATTCTACATTTTATTGTTTAATTAATTAAAAATTCTACATGGTTAATCATTTAATTAATTAAAAAAATACTTATTATTTATTATTTTTGAATTAATTTTTAATGTCTATTTAAAAAGTGGTAAAATTTATTATAATTTATTTGCTAACACGTAGTGAATGGTTTATTCATCATATTCAATGGCTTACTTTTATATTTAAAAAAGTCAATATCTCTTATAGTCATTGCTTACATATTTTCATAAGGTTAAATTCTTTTTGATAATATTTAACTATAATCTCACACATACAACTATACAGTTCTCTTTTTATATATTATTATTTTCGAACCGTATATTTTTTTTTTAACAAAACTTATCATAATTTAATGATCAATTTGATAGTGTAAAGTTGACTAATGAAATACAACAAAACCTAGAATCATACACTCTAGCTTACACTATCTCCACTAGATTCATACACTTATACTTTTAGTAATATATAATCTTAAGACACTTCCCTTATGAAATTTTTAAATATATTTAACAATTATTTTATTTTTAAATATTTTATTAACTACATGCATATAAGTTTTTTTTATTTAAAAAACTATATACCATTTAGTGGTCCCATCCCAAATACTAAACTTCAATGAGTCGATAGTTTTTTTTAATATAAGAAAATCAACTTTGCAAGATCAAACTTGTTCCCTGGCTTTATACAAAGTAGGTTTTGTGCTTCCAATATTTGCATGAGCATGCATTAGTTACTCCTCTCACCATCCGAGGTCCCATCCCAAATACTAAACTTTTATGAGTCAATAGTTTTTCTTAATAGAAATAAAATCAACTTTGCAAGATCAAATATGTTCCTTGGCTTTATACAAAGTAGGTTTTTTTCTTCCAATATTTGCATGAGTATGCATTAGTTACTCCTTGCACCATCCGAGGTCCCATCCCAAATACTAAACTTCAATGAGTAGATAGTTTTTTTTAATAGAAAGAA
>JASDQU010220225.1:4321-17903 GCA_032191745.1 Picea mariana
ATCAAGGCTTTGAATTCCTTGATCTTGCTGAACACTTCAAATATATCTAGGTCTTTTATGAGAATAATCATTAATGAACAATACATAGTATACATACCCATTAATGGAGGATAATGGCATTGGGCCACACACATCTGAATGGATGAGTTCTGGGACTCCTTCTATCTTGTTGTCCCTCTTCGAAAACAGGTTCTTGATGTTCTTCCCTTGTGCACATCCATTGCATACGCTTTCATGGTCACCTTTGAGTTCTAGTAAACCTGTGACTGCTTTGCATATGTATGGTAGCACCTTGTAGTTGAAGTGAGCTAATATTCTATGCCAAGATTCTTCAATTGCGTGGGTCATGGCAGCTTTTGAGTGACCCTTTATCTTATGCAAGCTACCTTCTTCTCTTCCAATGATGATTGCTTCATCTATGGTCTCTTCTTTATCACGTTTCCTTCTGCAACCTTCACTATAGATTCCTCAGGGTTATTATATGTGACCTGGAGCAAGGTCAGCAAAACAACAAGCAAGAGTAATATCCCTCTGATAATATAAAGTAATAGCATGAACAATCATCCTAGTAGCTCCTTTAGAGATATCACTTATAATTTATCTGAAGCAAAGATTAAAGGTAAGGAATACAATACAAAATGAGGTCAACACTCTCATAGTGTTGTGACCAAGCAATATTCCATGGCAACCTGAAACTAACACACAAGGTCTCTCTTAGAGGAGATGTTAGTTGTATTAGGCAAAGCATATACCTCTACATGCTTACATGCTATCAGGTATACTACTTTACAAAGACTGCTATCTCAACTATAGTCATCAATTTGTCATGTGTACCTTTGAATATTGATTAATCAAACTTGGAGCCTTGTCCTCAAGAATGATTTCTTGCTTTTCTTCCAGGTCTCCTTCACTCAATTGACGAGTGCTTTCTTCAACCTATCTTATGTACTAAGACAATACACTAACTTGACAAAAGGTTAGGTTAGAGGATAAGCTCTATGATCAACTTTCAATTCTTCTAATAATATGATCATAGCTTCAACATGCAACACTGATAATGTCATGAAAAATAGATGTATATCATAATAATCACACATGGGTTGCATAATTCCTCTGAATGTGTTGGATCTTGAGATCCTTCTGGATCTATGGCAAGAGATCCCTTGTCCTGCAAATACTCTTTAGGGTTTAACCATTAAACATATGTAAGTACATACCTCTGATAGCATTTACAGGTAGTGGCTCCATCTGGTAGCAGTGGTAATCATTATCAACTCTTGAGAAAATTTCAAGGGTGATTGCAACTGGTTCTACGGCTGCAACTGCAACTGGTACTGTAACTGCAACTGCAACTTAGGGTTTTATGAGGAAACCCTAATTTTTCAAACTTTGAATTTTGAAACTCTGATCCAGGTGGTAGATGCACTGAGCTTAGGCAAGTTAGCTGGTGTAGTCGGAATTTCAAAAATCCAACTTTTACCCCCTCAAGCTTGATCTGCGGATTTCTGGACTGTTGCTTCTGGTTTTCTGGTACTTCTGGTACTATGGTACTTCTGGTATTTCTAGTACTCTGGTTTTCTGGTACTTTGTGAAACTAGGGTTTCACTTTCCAGGAGATCTAGCCACTGAAAAGGTGCACTCAAGGTGACAAAATGATCCTTGGGGGAGGGCGCAACTTTCTAGGTGGTTTTGGAGCTGACAAACTTCACTTTTGAAAAACCCTAATTTGCAGGTACTACAACAGTGACGTTTTTCTCTTGCGAAATATGTTTCATTTAGGTTGGCTCTGATACCATGTTAATGTTTATGCCATTATTATAGTTCTTTGCATTTCAATAGATAAGAGGATCATAAGAACAAGATCACTGAGAAATACACATTCACAAGAGACACAACATTTATCCTGGAAAACACTCTAGGGGAAGAAAACCCAGCAAAAACTTCCTTATCATAAATTGCCAATACAATGTTCAAGAGATAACTCAAACCAATACAGATAATCCTCTCCATAAGATGCAACATTCTTCTCCCTCTCTCCAACTGGTAATTGCAGCTTGCCTCATAAGAGAATGAGAAAGTGACTTGTGTTCAAATGAGGCGCTAGCCTCCTGTATTTATACAAGTTCTGGTACGTGTGAAGTGTCTCTTCACTGGCAGGGCCGACTTCTCAATCTGAGTGGGTAAACCCACCTTTATTATATTTCTGGGTCTCTTAATTAACTGTTGGGGCTGACTTCTTATTCTGCCTATTATAATTGTCTATTGACCAATCCGCAAAAGGGGATTTGGTCCTATTACAATAACCGGCATGATTAATCCACAATGGGGATTAATACTATGAATAAAATAACAATAAGAATAAGAATACTCTTCGTAGTTACATTATTTCAACACCCTCTCTCTCCATTCAAGCACCATCCTGCAAAAGGAAAACTAGTTTTTGAGTTAGATCCATTCAAAAAGCTTGTTTGTGAATTTGTACGTGGGTTGTAGTGTTAACAGTCGTGCATAGGGACACATATACATGGGAAAAATTTTCTTTGCTCGCGTACATGTCTTCATATACACGACCCAATGAACTACATCTCATGTACACCCTAATTTGTATGTTGCGTCCTCAAAAACTCAAAAAATGAAGACTTAATTTGAAATTTAAACCACTAGAAATGAAGAAGAAGGGAAGGACACTTACTTGGTCCAGAAGGTTGTCAATTTCATTGATCGTAGCTCTCGCAATCGACACTTGAAGATCGTGGGAAAAATAGTCCAAAATGCACTATGTGGGTAACATCTCAAATGGTATGGTAAAATTGGTTATTTTTACTATTATTAGAAAAATCTTATCCACTTTATATCGTTTATGCTAATTTTTGGACCTAGTGGACTAATAGTTCAGTGGAAGGAATTGGTTTTGGTGGTTTTGTCCAGGGATTTTTGTATTTTATAGCGTCACATCACCCATTCATGCCTTCGGCAGGTATTTTATATCCCTATCATATAGGATAGGTTCTTAATCCATTTTTCATATTCACATTTTCCTATTATTATGATCCATATGCCTTAGGTACAAACCCATTTATTAGTGACATAGAACCTTCTTACTTCTATTTGAAGTATCGTTATTAAATGGTAGAGGCTTACCAAACATGGGTGCCCTAGTTAGAACCTTTGTTCCATTTGGTGCTCATGGAGAGAGTATTCCATAGGACCAGGAGTCCCTTATAGCTTTGATATGACTTTGTGTTCAAACCTCATATTCTTACTCATAAGAATTTTGACTTTCACCTATGAGACTCCCACATCCGAGTCTTGTTTAAGCTCTTTTCCAACTCTCTGAAAAGAAAAAATATTGTCAAGTGAACTTGTCTCTTTCACACTCGTTAAATGGATTTGAAAGGACTTCTATTTGGTGTAATTTTAACCCTTTTTCGGACCAAGTAGACTAATTTCGAAAAAGGAACACTCTAGTAAACATTTGCTAGAAGAGTTCTCCTGGGTGTTGTTTTATATTTTTTGGGTCCTAGGGGACTAAATTTACGAAAAAGGAAATTCTTTGGAGTTAAGTTGTAATTGCATTCCATTATATTGCTTGCAGTATTGAGCCTATTGTTGGTTCCCTCTTTTTTGTTATAATCCCATTACCTCAACAATGTGCATCACCAACCAAGCAGATCCTTGTTTATATCCTTTGCAACTTGACACCCTGCACCCTAAGAGGAAAAATTCCCCTGAGTGTCCATGCCCCACATGCACTTCCTTGCATTGAGCATAGCTATGTTCCACTATTTGGAGCTATTTTCTTAATCACGACACTCGTTTCCTCTATTGTATCATAACATTCATTTTCCTATGAAAAAATAAAAATAAAAAATGGGCAAGAAAAGAATATTATCTCGTATTGGTAGTAGTTGTGTCGCATTTGAAAAGAGCACAAACTTTTGACATCATCATCATCCAAAGTTTGGGTTTAGAATGACCTTAGGAATTTTAGCACATTACTTAGATTTTACTCCTCAAACTGGTTATTCTTCCAGTCCCTATGGAGATTTTGATTGATGTCTCATGCATCACAACGTTTCATCATCAAGTCTATGCTACCAGAGTCCTCCATATATCTCATGCTCTTATTCAAAGGAAGCCTATAAGCCTGTGTGAGCCATTCCTTAGAAATCTTGACTTTGCATGTCAACCATACCCTCAATGTGTCTCATATTCAAATGAATTTGAAGTCCTACCATGCACCCTAGCCCTACTTTCATTATGGGTAGGTAACCTTGAACCCAACAGTCGACATCTCCTAATTGGTCACTGACTGGGGGGTTTCCCTTGTTTTCAACAATATAAAATATATTCACACATTAGAATTTGTGTAGTGTCTTGGATGCCATTAGCCTTATTGGTAGTTTCCTCACCGTTTTTGGCAATCTTCCTTATTGGTTTCTATTCATAGGGTCTTTTTCAGGCACTACTGGCATCTCTTACATGTGAAAGACACATAGGGTCATTGGTTTGTGAACATCCTCTTCATCCAAGTTCCTCCAAATCACCAAGCTATTGATTTGTACCTCATGTTGACTGATCAGAGACACCTTAATGATCTCCTTTCAACGGGTCTCCTTCCATCGAATTCAACTCATCTATTCTAGAAACAAGGCCCAGAGTCCTATGATTACCCAAAGGCTTGCAGTCATCAGTGGCAGGTTCTCTCACCATCAACAATTGGGAATACATCAATGTCTCCTAATTGATCAATTCTTCAAGTGTTTGACCTCAACACCTTTATTCACACTTGTAAGAATGTACTCAGTTTCTTGATACCTACTTTCATTATCGATAGGTTGTCTCGCATTTTTTAACGGTATACCTTAATGACCAGTAATCAAATGAAGTCTCATTTTGTTCGACCTCAACTCCTCTATTCACATGATGTAGACTTGCACCTTTGGTGGATCATGTAGAAGACATGAAAACATCAATTTAAAGTAGCATATTTCCTGAGTTGTTGCTATCATTCATTGGATAAGTACCCATATGACTTCATTGATCATGGGAGATCATATTGTAATCCATTGTATACAAATATCTTTAGATTGATTTTGAGACTAGTTTCCATTGGGCCTTGTTTGTGACTATGAGAGCCTATGGCATGTGTCTACTTTGTATTTCCTATTCATGGCCATTAAAAACCATTTGGTATATTTCCACATGGATCTTCAGTGTAATTCAAATTGGCAGCCATGTGTACAAAGTCATCACAGATTGTAATATTCTCATGAGCAACTAGTTCTTCCAGCTGAGTCTCCATTTCTCCACTTCTAGGAATTATAACGTATTTCGGCCATCACAGATACTCCTCTAACCTCACACATTAGGGGGAATCTGTTATATCTAATTTTGCCTCACCCCATGGAACTTCTTTATATGGAATTTCCATTTTTCTATGTAGACTTGAAGTCCCTTTTTTGTACTTTCTAGAGACAAAAAATCATATGTTTCCACATATATGCGCCCTACCAGTTAGACAACATGTGTATACACAGATTGCACCACTACAGCCCACATACATTGAGTTTAGTGCTCAAAACTAAAAATTGTGTTGGGCTTCCATGTCATTTCACGAGATCCATGATCCTTGACCTTCCATATACTAGAAACGTTCTAACTCGGCCCTTCAATTCCATTTGAAGGCTATAAATTGAGGCATATACAAGCTGTAGAAGAGGAGAGAATTCAAATTTTGAGAGAAAAGATACTCAGGATAAATTTCACTTCACATTGAGTCTGCATCCCTTTATCCTTGAAAGTCTGAACACATTGTTCAACCCCCAAGCTCTTCCCTCTTTGATGTAGAACCTCAATGTCTCCCATATATCAAGTTCCCTTTGGTGGAGGATTGAAGTGGTGGAGACCTAGCTGGAAGGGACTTAGTTTCTAGGATCCAAGACATGCAGACACAAAAGTTTGTCATTTGTATACTTTTGTTGATTATTTTAATAGAAATGCTCTTTTCTTGTCCAATTGATATCTTGCAAATATTTGAATTTTTATTCCACAGGAATATTTTTCATGAATGTTATTGGATTATGTTATTTTATATGATAAATTTAAGCTGGCATGTTGTGGAGATCCCGGTCCACGTCTACTTCAACATACTATGGGAGAACAGGTACAAAATATCTTACACACTCATCTGCGATGAATTCATCATCCACATTCATTTTATTATTTTTAAGAAGGAATGCCCAAGATTATCCGTAGCAGCTAAGAAGATGGTAGAAAAGGTAGTTCATTGGTATTTAAACGAATGCTCAACCTACATCAGGGTGTTCGGGGCCACCAGATCACCAAATATCCTACCCACTCATGTCCCAGACCGGCTCGGTGTGGGATAAATATGCTATCAGACTATCCTACAGGGCTACAACACCACATTAGTTAAGGACAAGAAGCAAGCTTTCATACCCTACGACTTACATGTAGGATTTTATCTAGTGAATGATACTACTCAATACAAACAAGAAGGGTTGAGCCAAATGGAATTCAAGTTCCCGACAGGTTGATTCTGCAAGCATGACCCTAAAGGCCTGGTCCTCTAATAAGCTTCACAGGTATCATCCTATTGGTCATACGCTCATGATAAGTTTGAGGAAGAAATTTTTACATAGTGTGCCCAGGACTAGGACCAAGTGGTACAGAGAATAGCCAACCCAAATATGACTAGATTAAAGGCCATGAGCATTGATGAACAGGTGGAAACAATCGAGCAGTCGGCTCAAGAGGTCCTCAAAGCCATGGAATAAATTCGAGCGACAGAGATGATAGAGGCACAAAGAAGGGGATTACTCATGCTAGAAGGGGCAAAGAGAATCATTGATCAATTGAAAAATGACCCTGATTTGATAGAAATGATGAGAATTCTCATTGATGACCCAATCAAAAGTTGAGAAGAACCAAGTAGCCTAGAGCCGATGCAATTTGAAGAAATCATCGGGTTAGAAAACCCTGAAGTTCCACCACCACAAATCAGATCACCATGGGAAATTTCAACGCATCCCGAGATAGCGAGGACATCAGGGAGAACAAGTGTACCTAATCCCTTGTTAAATTTGATAACCATCTACGATGATGAGTAGATTTCAGAGGTGTCCCTGGTAACTCTAGTGCAGATTACAGAGGAAAAAGAACCTAAGAGGACATCCACCTTGGGTCTCTATGCTCTAGTTCAGAGCCGTTCGCAGATCAAGCATGAGGTATAAATTTCCTTAGACTTTGATCCACTCGACATACCGGGAAGCCCAATGGACAAATCGAAGAATGAGCCAGGATTGGGGGGGAAAGAAGAAGAAATTCCACAATAGGAAATCGACATTTCAATAGCCGATTACCAAGTAAGTACCAAACCTGCTCCTGATTCCTCAGTTTTGGCCAGTACCTTACCACTCGATGAGAAACAACTAGAGTTCGATCCATCAAGACATACAGAAGAGATTCAGGAACCCAACCTTGAACATATATACACAATCGGGAGCCTTGTAAATACTCTAACCTGGGGAGAAAAACAAATCCCCGAACCTGTTGATGAGGTCATTGATATACAAGCAATCGCCTATGATCGAAAGAGGAAATCCATCATGAAGAGAACCACTAAGAAGAGGAGGCTTACATTGTACATTTCGATCCTCGTCACCATAGAGGAGAAATTGATCAACACAGAGCATGCCAAGACGTCCGAGGTTATCGACACTGGGATGGTGATCATAGATGCCACCTTGGATAGAGAAAGTAAATATGAAGAGGAGTTGGTTGTTGCGCTAAAGGAGTTGGAGCATTTGTGCCATTTGGTGAAATACTATCAGGAATCCACACAAGCCACGGTGCTTTTGAGAAGTGATTTTCAATATGCCTATAGCAAATTCATAAATGAACCACACCTTTTCACTACAGGGATAGTTGAATTCCAAGAAGACACCCTTATGACACTAGTGACCTGCAAAGATGTGGAAAGATGGTAGGATAAGGCTCACCAAGAAATGTAAATAATTGATTACATCAGTGTGGTTCAAAAGGGATGAGACGCCGAAGAGAACAGTATTCAGGTGCTAAGGGACAACATCATAGATCAGATAAGGAAGGTGATCAAATACTGGGTGAAAATGGCCCAATAGTCAAGTATCAGGCATGAGTGGTAGAAGTAAAGGAGATCCTTTTGGCCCTGATGGACCAACACAGATTCCCATATTCCAACACATGTGAGGAACTCTTCCTCAAATGGTCAAAGGATGAGAAGATTCATCCACTTCAGTGAATCCATTTGATGACACATAGAAGACAGAGAGATGGAATCTCCATGTGGTGATGTTTTGTTTTACTTAGCTTGCACTTTTGATAGTTATTTTTAGTTAATGATTTGTTATAAATAAGAGGATCGACATTTTAGGAATGGTCAATGGTTTTGGAAAAGACCCTCATTTTTGGAATTGTAAAGAACTATTTATGAACTACCTTAATTGACAATTCTTGTTTAGGACCAGAGACAAACTATTTTTTTTCATCAAAGGCGTGTGTGATTGGATCTAAGGAGGAATTACTTCCAACTTTATCTCATGAATACCTATTGTAATGAGTAATAGTTTCTGAATCTATTTATAAGTTAGTTGATTCAATATTTTTTTTGTAGTTCTTGTTCTTAATGATGGAAAGAAAATCGTTGTGTTAGTATGTGATTAGTGACTAGAGCTAGGGAAACTATTTTTCTTGCCATCATTTTATTGCATGTATGTTTTCTTTCGATAATTATATCTCAGTCAATAATGGAAATACCAGCAAGTTGATGTATTAGTACTAGGCTTGTCACAGATGTGAAAATACTTGTCTACATGCTTGAGCACAAGGGTTATCCCAAGCTCAAACTTCTTCAGTAGTTAAGATTTCCCTTTTACCCAACCAGTTTATACTAGCACACATATTTTTATCAAACCCATCTAATAAAGAAAATACAAAAAGAGAACATGTAAACTTGAGGAGAAACTTTCATAAGAAGATATCATATCAATCACTATGTAAAGCCCATTGATTATTTCACCGGATCGATAGATCTGGAGAACCATTCCACTATCAAATGTTGCAGAGTCTAATTGGGCCTTAGTCGTGGGTTTGGTTTCTGTTGTTGAGTTAAATGGATTTAGGACCCCTCAACAGAATTGGCGCTAGAAGGAGGGCTTGAATGAATGAATACCTAACAATATTTCTGATATAATATTTCACATATCCTATAGATTCAAAACCTCCCACATGCATGGCTAGTCATTCTCAAGACAACCCACATACACTGAGTACTCCTAAAACGAGTAACTCACCCCAGCAAGAGGAAGAACATTTATTCCCTGAAATACCTTACGCTCTTCCCTATGAGGAGTTGAACCAGTTCAAAAGAGTCACAAGATCTTATGCCTAACAAATTGGAGCACTACCCTTAGCTTCATTACTTCCTTGCAGAAAACAAGTAAGAGAAGCAGTGGTCGACACCCCTGACCAAATTTTTGTTCACACAATATAATACCTGATATATTTGTCCCTCACTGGGATTGAACATTTGCTCAATCTAATCCTCTAAACACCATCTGGTAACTTCTCTGAGCCCGACAATTTTGAATCTGACGAGGAAGGGTTTAACTTGAATCGCTCAGCTTCGGAGTCGGACGACATGCAAGATAACAATGATCATGATGAAGAAAGTGGAAACCCACCTCAGAATAATCAACCTTGGTTGTCCAAAGATTCTATGGAAATCCCCAGACAAGTAAATAACCTTCCCCGACATCAAGAAAATTTACTCCCTAAATTTAACCCTGAAACCTCAGGATTGCCTGAAGACCATATCAAAAAGTTCATACTAGCTATTAGACTGATGAGCGTCCAACATGAAGGCATAGTATGTAGGATTTTCCCCTATACCTTTGAGAATTCAGCCTCTACGTGGTATTTTAACTTTCCTGTAGGTTCCATAACTAGTTGGATGAAGTTTCAAAAGTATTTTTTAGATAAATTCGTAGAAGAAACCACTACAAGAGCTTTGATGGATGATTTGTTCACCACCACCATGAGTTAAAAAGAAAAGGTTAAAGACTTCAATCAACGATTCACCACTATCCTGAACAAATTCTAACCTGAAGCTAAACCCACTCAGGATTTGCAAATCAAAGTATATGCTAACTCTCTCCCTGTTTCTATCTCCATGTTTGTAAAAAGGGTTGCCAAAACAACTCTAGATGAGAATTTCGAGAAAGCCAAAATAATTGAACTCCAGATGAAGGGATTTAAACAGGGATAGGTCTCTCTAGTTAAGAAGGAATCCCATCCTCCACCAAGGAGAGGAATCTTATTGACCAGACCCCCAGGGAAACAAACAGAACAAGGTCCTAAAAAGGGAAGTGGATACATAGAATACCTACAACGGATGATTAAGAAGTTTTCAAATGAAATCATAGACATGAAAAGAAGTGCAGGGGAAGGAAACCAAGGCCAAAGACCCTATAAACCTTTTTTTAAAAGAAACCCACGATTCAAAGCAATTGAACCTCCCCCATCCAACTTGAACATTGAACTTGGCAATGTAGCATCTGACTCTTTATGTACCTACCACCAAGAGAAACATTCTGAAAGAGATTGTCCACAATGGGTGCATGCCATAAATTTGATGGCCAATCGGTTCCTAGACGAATTTTCCCTCACCAAAAAATAAAGCAGCTCAACGATGAATATTGTTGATCAAGAAGAATTCGACCCATCGAAAGAAACATCCATGATGTTGTGGGATCCTAACTTTCCAATGCCTCCCAATGATCTGTTTGAGGTTCAAGAACCACCCACTGAGGTCTTGGCTGTGAAAACGTGAAGTAGGGGTCAGCTGGTCTCAAACAAACTTACCATTTTCCAAACTTTGAGAGGAAAACAAACATCCGATCACCCGAAAGAACCTTTTTTCTCCCAAAGAAACCCTATAAACATCCATACACAAGAATCTCCCAAGCTAGACTACAATATAGTAGAAGATTTAAAAATATTAAAAGAAAATGTATCGGTCATGGACATGTGTAGAATTCCCTAGCAAAAGGACTTTCTGTTACAAGCCTTGAAGTCAGTAGAAACTCCTATAAAAACACTAACCAAGGAGAAAATCCAGCCCTCACAGATGTAATAAATAAACCAATTGTAAATGCGTGCTCTGACAATAAAAAACGAAATCCTTTTGTCCCACCGTTCCTCTTGACATTTGAAGTCTTCAACAAAAACCTCCATAATTGTTTGGTTGACTTAGGGGCATCCTCTAATGTTATGCCATTATCCATTTCAAAGAAATTAAACGTAGTCCCTCTCAAAAGTGATAAACATGTCATACAACTAGACAAAACCCAGGTGAAAGTTATGGGAGAACTCAAGGATGTCATGATCAGAATGGCGACCCACCCAAAATTTGTTCAAGTAATTGACATGATTGTGGTAGATATACCAGAAGCCTATGGAGTTCTACTTAGTCAAGATTGGTCTGAGAAGTTGAATGGATACTTTAGCACAGACTGGGCTCACCTTTGGTTTCCATTAAAGGGACACACGAACATGATCAAGATCGATAGGGAAAGGTATCTCAAACATATTGTCACCAATTTAGAATCCCTCAACGAAACCTCTTCAACATATTTCCCCATGCTAGGAAACTCCTCATGTGACTCTGATTTCAATAATTTCTCCCCTCTCTCATATGACATTCCTCTTACTCAAAACTACGAAATCACTTTTAGGTAAAATGTACCAATAGTGACGGAAGAAACTCTCTTATGTCAAGAACCTTTGTTGGAAACCTCAGACAAAATAAGGGGAGAGGGAGAAGTTAGTAAGCATGGAAAATTTGAGGATTATCACTCACAAGTATGGACCTTGTACTTTAATGGGTCTAAATCGCAAGAAGGGTCAGGAGTGGGGTGTATCCTCATTGATCCGAAGGGGAAATGAAATTTCATGTCCTTCATACTAGAATGTGAATGCACTAATAACACCATTGAGTATGAAGCTTTACTCCAAGGGATAAAGTAATCCATATAATTAAACGTTAAAGAACCAAAGGTTTCCAGGGACTCTGAAATCATCATTAGGAAAGTAAGGAATACTATACATTGCAACTCTCCCCACCTGAGGAATTATCAACAGGAAGTGCACAGGCTAATAGAAAATTTTTAAGCCTTCAACATTACAGTGATCCCCAAAACAAAGAATACTCTTGATGATTCCCTAGCCACTACTACCTCGAGGCTATCCCCTTTAGAATACTATGATGCCTCCAGGTTCACTGTGGAGCTACTCTACAAACCATCAATGCCCAACATTATTTCTAATTGGAAGGTCTTTGAAGGGGATGAACAGATCATAAAATTCTTAACCAATTAGGAAAATTTTAAATACCTGGCTATTGATGATGAAATATTCCAAGAGAAACTAGTATAAACAAATCCCCATGAACAAAAATGGGAAACAAATCACTCAACTGACAAACTAAGGTTTCACACGATACTGAAAGGGGTAGCCAATTTGGAGAACCTATTTGACTTAAGGGAAATATTTAAAGGGTCAACAAACACAAAGATAGGGATCTCCTGTCCCATGTACGAGATTGTAAACCTAAGAACCATGGAAAACCATAAAAATATAAATCTAGCCAAGACAATGTCTAAATAAGAAAGGAAGGCCTATCGCGAACTTTTCAGAGAATATCAAGATGTTTTTGCATGGTCCTACCGAGATATAAAAAATTATGATACTCGTATTATCCAACACACAATCCTGTTAAAAATCGTGTTGATACTGAGAGGGGGTGAATCAGTATCAAGTACAATTTAAAACCTTTTTCAACTTATACTTAAACCATTCAATTATATCCAATGAGAAATGAACAATAGTATAAGAGTTACACAAATACACCACAGTACACCATGCATAATATATGAGAAATAATCAATAGTTATTGTTCAAGGGAAGTAATGAATTCCAAAGGTAGCTACAGCTTCCAAATGTAAAGGGAGGGATAAACCTCCAAGAGGAAGATACAATCCTCCAATATCAAGAGAGATTTTAACTCTCCATCCTTTCCCCTTCCTTCCACCCAAGAATATATGAGAGATAATAAAACTTTACAATAAATCATGACCATCAACCAACCATCACATAGAACCTGATAATGCTTTCCTGAGACTTCTTCAATTTATGCAATTATTCAATTCTTGGAATACTATGACCCTATATATAATATTACTCAATGTATTCTCTGAAACTTCTCCAAGTTTCACTCCTTGAATCCTCCCCAAAAGGAATTTATAGAAGGAATGGTAGACTTTATTCAATTCTGGTTTATTCAGAAGACCCAATTTGTATAGCATACCCCACGTTCAATATTTAACATCCAATTCTAAAACTCGTACACAAGAAACTACAATCCATACTATTTCCAATGGAAGTGGTCCCAGTTCATTTGGATTCTATATGAATAATTTATGATTGTTTTACCCGGAACACCTATTTATTGACTAGCTTC
>JASDQU010220227.1:0-17456 GCA_032191745.1 Picea mariana
CGAAATCATGCTATCTTCGATAGTCGGCCTCCAAGCCGTCCTGCTGTTCTACATAAAATTTTAACATCTTTTCATTGGCGGCCGTCCTCCATAAAGCCCATCCAAAACAGAGCATGTGACTATCAACTGGCAAAAGGCTACACGCTCATATGTTTTGATGGAGCTGCCCAACAGAACGGCCTCTGCTGTGGGGCTGGGGGAAATTTCAGATCAAGCCTTTCTCGAATGACAAACTGGTTCTTAAACTGTGGCTCGGGGTCAAACACCAAAGCCGAGCTCATGGGCTTATGGGCTTCTCTATCCTTGGCCACTTTTTGGTCCTTAGATCACATTCTGGTACTGGGAGATTCGAAGATTATAATCGATTGGATTAACCGACACAGTAAACTTCAAGCAGTGCACATCGAAGGGTGGAAGGAGCGAACCATGAAGCTGTCCAACAACTTCTCTGACATCGAGTTCCGCCACATCCCTAGATCTCATAACATCGCTGCGGATGCCCTATCAAAGAAGGCATTAACTGGTGTGGTGGGTAGGCTCTCGATTTATCATGTCGACAATGGTGTCGAGAGCCCTACCTCTTATTATAACCTGTTTGAAGGATAAAGCTTCTATCATTGGTTTAGATAGGTTCTCTGCTATGTTCCCCATCATAGATTTCCTAGGCCCTTCTTGTCAACAGCGAGCTGTTTTTCTTTCCTGTACTGAGCTGTTTTCTTTCTTGTATTCTCTTCGTATTATGTCTCTAGAATATCGTTGGGTCATATATTCGATCGTCCTTGCGTGCAAGGCTGCCAAGATCTATATTGTAAATGGATTTATACTCTTTATAAATTTAAGGTAATTTTTTTCATGGAAAAAGCACTAAACCCCTATTAAATCTGCTCATATTAACCTGTTTACTTTTTAACATTTACCTAATCATATTAAGAAATTATTGTACGTGTGTTTTAATTCACCAGACTAACTTTCAGCGTTCATAATTATTTTTAATATAAAAATATATATTTATAATAACCATATATGTTTATATCCTACCCAAATAAGCATTATGTTGACGAACGCAACAATACCAGACTAAAAAAATCAATAACCATATATATTTACTTTGTGTAAGTCCCATGTTAACTGACACATGAAATATGAAACTACGTACCTAAGTCAAATTCAAAATAAGTCATAATTATAGAAATATTTAGAAAAACAGATTTTTTATTATTTCAAAAATTAAGTGAACTTCATTAAATTAATGATATGTAAATTTAAAAATTATTTATATTTGACCATTAAAAATGGAAAAAATGAAAAAAATGGATAAATACCCATCAAATTTAATTATTTCATCTTTGTAAAAAGATGAATGTGACTTATTGAATATTACTTATTGATTTGTTTTTTCTATATAAAATTTGTTTGAATGGAAAATTAATGTGACTTATTGAATATTACTTATTGATTTGTTTTTTCTATATAAAATTTGTTTGAATGAAAATTTTTGATAGTGAAGAATGTTGAAGGAGGATATACGTTTAGTCATACTTATTAATTGATTGAATGACATTTTAAAGAATTTTTTAATTATAAATTATATATATCAAAAATTTAAAAGTAAAATTCAAATTTTTAACAAATATTTTTTTTTTTTTTTATATCATGTAAATTTTTTTTAATGATGAAGTAAATTTCAAAAAATTAAATTTAAATAATATTAAAAAAGACATGGTCAAAATTAAATAATATTTAAAAAAATAATTTCAAAAAAGACAAATGAGATAAATTGATTGATTGACATTAAAAAGAATTCTTTTGAATTATAAATTATATAGGAAAAAGTTTTAGAATAATTCAAATTTTTAATAAGTATTTTTTCTAACATCATGTGAAAAAACATAACTTTTAATGATTAAGTAAATGTAATAAAATTAAATAATATCAAAAAAAGACCAGGTCAAAATTAAATAATATTTAGGAAAAAAAAAATCATGCTCGTGGAAAGACAAATGGGCAAACGCAATCTATGAGTCACATATTTTCTTTCTTTTTAATGGACCAGCGGGGGACGAATTAAAGGTGAATGCGTCAACCAATAAACTTTGAATTATTAATAACTATGTGAAATGTCATCCTAAAGAATTGTTTTTTACGAACCAGCAACGGTCAAATTACACTTGGTCAGTCGGCCATCCAATACCCATTCAAAGGTCATCCCAAAAAATCTAGTGTTCTAATGGACGGACTAGTGGAAGAGGACAAATAACATTGGGTTGGATCAATCAATCAACCAATGAAAATCAATTATTAATACATATTTGAAATGTCCACTTAAAGAATCGTTGGAAAGAAAATCGGTTCAACAAAGTAATGATTACTTCTTTTCAATTACTTTACTTTTTTTCCAATGAAAAATGGATATATTAGAAATTTGTTGCAATAGTATTGGTTAATGTGATTATATATGTATATCTTTTTAGATTTTAGAAATCAAATCCCTTTGTAAGGAGGTCCTTTGTCCCACAAACAAAGGGTCTTATACATCAATTTGATGTGTGGTGTCCTTAAAATTAGATTATTATTATTGTTGTTGTTGTTGTTGATAAAAAATATTGGAAATTGTTTAAAATTTGAAAATAACTATATAAATAGATAAAACAATCTTTTATAGAGGATTTTGCATAACTAGTACTAGATTAGATTTTGAAAAATACTCATAAAATCAAGTAAATTTTACAAAATATTTTATTGAATAAAAACATAGTTACTATAAGCTTCCTCTTGGCTCTTTGCATTGATTGAAAAGTTTTGTTTGACATTCAACATTTCCACATTCTCCTCTTGTTGTTGCACTGTCTCATCTTCTTTTACCTCCTCCATTACATAACCAATCGACAGCCTAGCATTTGAATTATTTGAAGTAGTGTTTCTTACCAAATCCACAATCATATGTCCAAGAGAAGCACACTCAGCGTGAAGGTCTTCAATTTGTCTCTTTTGAGTGTGCATGGTTTTCAATATGAAGGAATATTCAAAATTTATATTCTCTTCCTTGGAATGCACCCTTCCAATGATTGAGAAAATTGAGTTCCTATTATAATTGCTATAATTCTCACATCGTCTTAAAACTTGATGGATTTCAAAGGATTAACACAATGGACATCTCCCAAAATGTTCATGATCCACACTAGTATCCCCACATAACACTTGAAATAACCCTTATCTCTACCCACAACCGTAAGTTTAGCTAACCCAACTTATTGTTTGCTATCCAACATTCCCTCATTAAAGGGAAATTAGAACATATAATGCCTAAGAAAAAGCTAAATAAAATAAAGAATATTATTTAATAAAATTAAATAATATTAAAAAAGACATGGTCAAAATTAAATATTATTTAAAAAAATAAATTCAAGAAAAACAAATGGGATAAATTGATTGAATGACATTAAAAAGAATTCTTTTGAATTAGAATTATAAATTATATAGGAAAAAGTTAAAAATAAATTCAAATTTTTAGTAAGTATTTTTTTTAACATCATGTGGAAAACCAAAATTTTTAATGATTAAGTAAAAGTAATAATATTAAATAATATTAAAAAAAGACCAGGTCAAAATTAAATAATATTTAAAAAAAAAAATCATGCTTGTGAAAAGACAAATGGGCAAACTCAATCTATGAGTCATATAATTTTATTTTTATTTTTTAACCATGGGAACAACAACCTTTCAAGAGTATATCCAACAGCCCGCAAGCCAGATATACCAATAACTTGTGACTCAACAGGGGCCGAGACGTCCCGAGTCCCTCCGAAGTGAACCTCTATCCCAGGGGTCGTCTACCCTTCCAGCTTTGTCACAACGGGCCAATATGAACATCCCTACCCTTGTGACAAAGGGCCAATATGAGCATCCCTACCCCCCGCCGATTTTGAACTTGGTGGTGAGCTTGACTCGAAACGGTTAATCAAACAACGAGCAGCGAGCATGTTCGGGTTCGAACCCGAAACCTAACTGTCCGACCTTACCACTACACCGCACCCATGACCTTCATAATCTTTCTTTTTAATGGACCAGCGGGGAACGAGTTAAAGGTCAATGCGTCAACCAATAAACTTTGAATTATTAATAACTATTTGAAATGTCATCCTAAAGAATTGTTTTTTACGAACCAGCAACGGTCAAATTATACTTGGTCAGTCGGCCATCCAATACACATTCAAATGTCATCCCAAAAAATCTAGTGTTCTAATGGACGGACTAGTGGAAGAGGACAAATAACATTCGGTTGGATCAATCAATCAACCAATGAAAATCAATTATTAATACATATTTGAAATGTCCACTTAAAGAATCGTTTGAAAGAAAATCGGTTCAACAAAGTAATGATTACTTATTTTCAATTACTTTACTTTTTCTTTCAATGAAAAATGGATATATTAGAAATTTGTTGCATTAGTATTGGTCAATGTGATTATATATGTATACTTTTTTAGATTTTAGAAGTCAAATCCTTCTGTAAGGAGGTCCTTTGTCCCACAAATAAAGGATTTTATACACCAACTTGATGTATGATGACTTTAAAATTAGATTATTATTATTGTTGTTGTTGTTGATAAAAAAAATTGGAAATCTTTCAAAATTTGAAAATAACTATATAAATAGATAAAACAATCTTTTATAGAAGATTTTGCATAACTAATACTAGATTAGATTTTGAAAAATACTCATAAAATCAAGTAAATTTTACAAAACATTTTACTGAATAAAAACATGGTTACTATAAGCTTCCTCTTGGCTCTTTGCATTGTTTGAAAAGTTTTGTTTGACATTCAACATTTCCACATCCTCCTCTTGTTGTTGCACCCTCTCATCTTCTTTTACCTCCTCCATTACATACCCAATCGACAGCCTAGCATTTGAATTAGTTGAAGTAGTGTTTCTTACCAAACCCACAATCATATGTCGAAGAGAAGCACACTCAGTGTGAAGGTCTTCAATTTGTCTCTTTTGAGTGTGCATGGTTTCCAATATGAAGGAATATTCAAAATTTATATCCTCTTCCTTGGAATGCACCCTTCCAATGATTGAGAAAATTGAGTTCCTATTATAATTGCTATAATCCTCACATCATCTTAAAACTGATGGATTTCAATAGATTAACACAATGAACATCTCCCAAAATGTTCGTATCCACACTAGTATCCCCACATAACACTTGAAATAACCCTTATCTCTACCCACAACAATAAGTTTAGCTAACCCAACATATTGTTTGCTATCCAACATTCCCTCATTAAAAGAGAATTAGAACATAATGACTAAGAAAAAGCTAAATAAAATAAAGAATATTATTTAATAAAATTAAATAATATTAAAAAAGACATGGTCAAAATTAAATAATATTTAAAAAAATAAATTCAACAAAAACAAATGGGATAAATTGATTGAATGACATTAAAAAGAATTCTTTTGAATTATAAATTATATACGAAAAAGTTTTTAAAAAATTCAAATTTTTAGTAAGTATTTGTTTTAACATCATGTGGAAAACCATAAGTAAATGTAATAAAATTAAATAATATTAAAAAAAGACCAGGTCAAAATTAAATAATATTTAACAAAAAAATAAAAAATTCAAATTTTTAGTAAGTATTTGTTTTAACATCATGTGGAAAACCATAAGTAAATGTAATAAAATTAAATAATATTAAAAAAAGACCAGGTCAAAATTAAATAATATTTAACAAAAAAATCATGCTGGTGGAAAGACAAAGGAGCAAACGCAGTCTATGAGTCACATAATCTTTCTTTTTAATGGACGAGCGGGGGACGAGTAAAAGGTCAATGCGTCAACTAATAAACTTTGAATTATTAATAACTATTTGAAATGTCATCCTAAAGAATTGTTTTTTACGAACCAGCAACGGTCAAATTACACTTGGTCAGTCAGCCATCCAATACACATTCAAATGTCATCCCAAAAAATCTAGTGTTCTAATGGACGGACTAGTGGAAGAGGACAAATAACATTGGGTTGGATCAATCAATCAACCAATGAAAATCAATTATTAGTACATATTTGAAATGTCCACCTAAAGAATCGTTTCAAAGAAAATCGGTTCAACAAAGTAATGATTACTTATTTTCAATTACTTTACTTTTTTTTCCAATGAAAAATGGATATATTAGAAATTTGTTCCACTAGTATTGGTCAATGTGATTATATATGTATATTTCCCTAGATTTTAGAAGTTAAATCCCTTTGTAAGGAGGCCCTTTGTTTCACAAACAAAGGGTCTTATACACCAACTTAATGTGTGATGACCTTAAAATTAAATTATTATTGATAAAAAAAATTGGAAATTGTTCAAAATTTGAAAATAACTATATAAATAGATAAAACAATCTTTTATAGAGAATTTTGCATAACTAGTACTAGATTAGATTTTGAAAAATACTCATAAAATCAAGTAAATTTTACAAAATATTTTACTGAATAAAAACATGGTTACTATAAGCTTCCTCTTGGCTCTTTGCATTGATCGAAAAGTTTTGTTTGACATTCAACATTTCCACATCCTCCTCTTGTTGTTGCACCGTCTCATCTTCTTTTACCTCCTCCATTACATACCCAATCGACAGCCTAGCATTTGAATTAGTTGAAGTAGTGTTTCTAACCAAACCCACAATCATATGTTGAAGAGAAGCACACTCAGCGTGAAGGTCTTCAATTTGTCTCTTTTGAGTGTGCATGGTTTCCAATATGAAGGAATATTCAAAATTCATATCCTCTTCCTTGGAATGCACCCTTCCAATGATTGAGAAAATTGAGTTCCAATTATAAGTGCTATAATCCTCACATTGTCTTAAAACTTGGTGGATTTCAATGGATTAACACAATGGACATC
This sequence comes from Picea mariana, assembly GCA_032191745.1. Classification (NCBI taxonomy): domain Eukaryota; kingdom Viridiplantae; phylum Streptophyta; class Pinopsida; order Pinales; family Pinaceae; genus Picea; species Picea mariana. The sequence continues at coordinate 6,903 of JASDQU010220227.1, forward strand.
TCCCAAAATGTTCGTGATCCACACTAGTATCCCCACATAACACTTGAAATAACCCCTTATCTCTACCCACAACAGTAAGTTTAGCTAACCCAACATATTGTTTGCTCTCCAACATTCCCTCATTAAAGGAGAATTAGAACATAATGCCTAAGAAAAAGCTAACCTTTTGTGATTTCATGCTTAGAAGATCAGGGGGCTTCTAGAGAAACAAACACCACTAGACCAAAAAGACCACACATAACAACTTAGACCAACAAAACCACCAAGTTAAGCCACACAAACCAAAGCCAAAAGACCCTGAGCCATGTTGACGAATAGGACCTAGGCCACACAAACTAGAGTCAATAACTCTCAAGCCACAAAGCCAATAGAAACCTAAGCCCCACAAACTAGAGCCAAAAGTTGAGCCATGAAAACCATGCAACACAAATCCAACATACCCGGAACCCAACAAACCACTAGGGCTAGGGTCCCATGAAGACAGTCCCATGAAGACAATCCAAGAGAGCCAGAGTCCAATTCAAAGCCCAAATTAGAACCAGGATGAGATAGAACCAAGATCCATAGAAATAGAAACCAAAAAAAGTCCACCAACTTCAATTCTGAAACAAAATTCATTATCCCACCTATAAGGTCTCCCACGAAACACACCAAGCACGCATGCTCCTTGGGCATATTCAATGACGAAACAGACAAAGAGCACAAGCTAGAAGCGATTGATTGGGAAAACGAAGATGTTTGGGTGTGGACAGGAGCACCTTGGGCACATAATGGTGACTTGTGGCGCCAAGGGAGCACACACCTTACATGCCTTAAAACGATTCATGGAGACTTGGGTTGCATTTGAGCAAGGGGGAAACAACTTGGGAGCATGCACAAAGAGTGGACCTGTATACCCTTGGCAACCTGAGTGCAACTGAGAGGTTGGACAACCCCATTGGCACACCCACAAGGAGTCACGGCGATCGACACAAGAAGAGTGCACAAGGAAAGGGACGCACATCCAAGCATGGGGTGTGTCGGTCCAAGAGACGAACAATTGATGGGCGTGTAGGCTTAGATGGGCGCATGGGGTCCACGGAGGGGTGTGACGATCAGCTGAGTGTGGTTTTGCGAAGGGGCATGACACACCCAAGAGACAAGACTTTTTGCACAAGTGACTTTTGGAGTTGATATAAGAGCAAGGGCACACAACCAAAGGAACCATAGAGATTTTTTATAAGAGATTTGGAGAGTAAGTCTGAGGAAAGTATGAGGCAGAGTTTCCAAGATGAAAGACATGTAACCAAGAATTTCATGCTTTGGGAGGTTTTGTGGAAGTCTGAAAAAAAAGGTCTATGGAGGCATGTGTGAGGCGGAACAGAAATCTGAGTTAGCTTGGTGAAAGTATGTGGAAACAAAGGGACAACAAGTTTGCAGTTATGGGCATGTTTGAGGTGCACCATAGGTGGTTGTAGAGACGATTGCAGCAGAGAGTCTTGGTGTGACGAATATGTTCTTAAGTGTTTTGGCATGTGAGGTGAGTCGTGTGACTCTGCCGAATTTGTTAACTGAGCCGGTAGTTCTCATATTGTAATTGTTTCGCAATAACAAAGACTTAGTCGGGTGTTAGGCACAGTTTCTGTTGCTCGCACTATATCTGTGTTTGTCTTCGTTTGTTCCATAGTTGTTCTCTTGGATTCTCATGTTCATAGATGCATGCTTAAATAAGACTAAGTGTTAAAATGTGTTAACAATTGTCTAAGTAAGCAAGAGTTACACTAGAGTAGAAGTGTGACTCATTGGTAGCATAGAATGGAGTATGGGTATGCTCTAGGTGAAGATGTGTAGTCCGGACGAAGTATTCTTCGTGTGCCAAGAAACCAAGAGAGAATCTTCATGGTGAAGCATGCCCTCAGGAGGTGAACGATCGCAGGATCTGATCAGGCATCTTGTGGGGTCATGACAAGTGGTATCAGAGCATATTTGGCTCTTCACCACTACTGCAGTCAAAACAATGGTGGAATGGGTGCCCTTGTTGGTGAGACTGTCTGAGCACAAGATTAGTGAGGGTTCAAGGGAATGATCCATCGCAAAAGAACCTGAGCACAGACTTGGTGGGTTGTTACAAGGCCAAGTTATGAAAGAAATTCGTGACTTATGAGCATACCTGGGCACACTCCTCAGGCAAGCCAAGCGCGGAGTTCTGGGGGTAAACCGAGAACTTAGAAAAGGTAGACAAAAACATGATTTTCATAGAACTTCTTGTAGATCCGTTCACAGAAGTAACCGCAGAGATGATTGTAGAATTTTGAAGAAGTCTTGAGACAAACTCTTAGCGACCTTGAAAAGAACCTTCACAAGTAAAGTGAAGTTACTTCGAGGGCCATCCATGGTTGTTGACAGTGACACCGAGAGGGGGGCCAAGACTAGAAAAATGAAGGATCGTCTCATTATCTTGGAGAGGATTGTCAAGCAGATGACAGATGCATTGTGCCAACATGGTAAGAGGGTCGACCAAGTGGAGACTAAGATAAGAAAGATGAAGCGGGGGTTTAACGAATCCATTTAGGAGTGCCAGTCAACTGCATATTTGATGATCGACACATTGACCAATGACATTCAGTATAGACTCAAGGTAGTGGAGGATGCACTTGCAACAGTCACACAGAGGTTGAAGGACAAAAATGACACCATCACATTGTTGAAACGAGCTTTGGATAACAAACATAGCTCTATTTTCATGTCGATGAGGATCAAGATAAATGAACTTGATCCATATGATGCAACTCACAGTGTTAAGTTGTTGGGAAAATTTTATTGGGACATTGAGTAGTACTTGGAGCAGTTGAACAGATGTTTGGACAAAGCTAAGGTGAATGTTGCAGCAATGTTCTTGACAAGAAATACTAAGCTTTGGTAGAGGAACCAAGTGGAAGACTTAGTAGCTGGGAGAATAATTGAGAATATCGAAAACTGGGAAGAGATGAAGGCATCCTTGAAGGAACAATTTGGTCTGGTTAACCAAGCATGGATTGCAAGGAATCAACTGTTGGCTCTCAAGCACGCTAGTAAGATCCAATCCTACATCAAGGATTTCACAGGGCTCATGTTGTAAATCAAAGATGTGTCGGAAGAAGACAAACTTTTCCACTTCATGAATGATCTGCAACTGTGGGCGCAGAGTGAGATGTGATTGAAAATGTGCAGACAATTGCAACAATGATCACCACATCATACAATCTATTGGAATTTTGCAGTGAACCGAAGACAGCTTCTAGGAAGAATGAGGATCCCCAAGGTGAGAAGAAGCGATAAGGGAAGGACGACAAGAATGAAAAATGAAAGAACAAGATGTCCAAAGGAAACACAAATAACACTAAGAAAACATAGACAATGAAAGATAAGAAGCCCATTTCTTGTTGGATTTGTGCCAAGTAGAAATATGCAAATAATTCTCCCTTGAAACATAAGTTTACTGCTTTGGAGAAGGCATAAAACCCATCAGTTGGAGTCTTGCAAGTCTTGAACCTTGTCATGGAAGGTGAGTCCACGGAGAGCCAAGAGCAAGAAGAGATGAAACTTTTCTATGTGTGGGTCGAACTCAATGAGAAGTCAATGTTATCCATGGTAGACAGTGGGGCGACTCATAACTTATTGAGGGAAGAAATGGCGTGAAGGATTGGGAATCTTGAATCGACACAAAAAAAATTCAATACAGTCAAAATAGGTGTAGAGAGAGTCGTCGGTGTGGCCAAAGACATCTCATTGAAGCTTTGTGACTGCTACGGAAAGACAAGTTTCATCGTTGTTCCCATGGACGATTTTGAATTTTTGGTGGGACAAGAGTTCACGAGGAAGGAAAAGATAACATCGATTCGTCACATGAAGAGTTTTACCATTTTCTAAGGAAAAACTTAATGTTTGATTCCTACCATAAGGAGGAAGGAAGGATGCATGCAGATGTCTTCCTTGTATATGGTTGTTGCAGATAGCCAGAGAAAGCAACCTTGTGGATAAAAAACTTATATGATGTGAGGTGGTGGTTGGATAGTCTAATGCAAAGAAAGAAAAGAATCTTCTGCTAGTGGAACAGAGGCTTGTTGATGTTGAAGAAATAGTTAGAGATCTGGATAAGATAGTGGATGGCTTGGCTAATTTATGTTTGGAAGTTAATGAGTGGTGAAAAAGATCAGAGGAAGACACATAAATGTATGTTGGATTAGTTGATTGAACGGGATAATAAACCATTTGTAAACCAAGAGGACATGGGAGAGATGAAACAACCTTGGTGGAAGAGAACCGGGGACGGGGATGATTCCTCCTCTAGTGAACTGGGATGTGGTGAATGGTAGTATGAACCTGAGCTAGAACGACTCGTGGAGGAATGCGAAGGAAAAATCGGTTCGAGTGTACCACTGCTTATGTACATAACTCAAAAGCATGGTGACACTTCACTGATCATTTTGGGACATATTGGAGATGAGGGAGATGGCTTAGCCAACCACCCCCCTTTACCTTCAAACTAGAATGTGGCATGTTGGCTCATTGTCTCAGTGGGAGGAAGTGAATCCAATGGGGCACCTTGAGGAGGTGCCTTGGTGAAAACGATTGAGAACGCAATGGGTGAATTGATAGATTGAAGGAAATGAAGAGTTGAAAATGTGACAAGTTTGCAAACATAGACATATGTTTGAACGTGAATATGTGATTTCTTGAGACAAAGGCAAGACGATTGGAATAACTACCTAATCAACCAAATTCACAAGGAGATCCAATGCAAAAAAGCATGGGCAAACAACTCGAATTATGGAAGTAACATGAAGTTAGAGGGCGGTGACACTTCGTAGACTCATGGAAATTCCTAAGGGGAGTTTACCTTCACGAAAACGATTGAGGATGCAACATTCGTTAAATGGTGACGAGATTCAGAGATGAGAAGAGACTCCATGGAAATCAACAGATGTTGTAGGGAAAACAAAAACTTGGAGTGAAGGAGCATGTAAGGTCTCCCGTGACACCCACCGAGAGCGCGTGCTCCTTGGGTAGATTCGATGATGGAACAAACAAAGAGCACAAGGAAAAAGAGATAGGTTGGGAAAATGAAGAAGTTTGGGTGTGGACAGGAGCATCTTGGGAACATGGTGGCGACATGTGATGCCAAGGATACACACACCTTACTTTCCTTAGAATAATTGAAAGAGACTTGGGTTGCATTTGGGAAAGGGAGAGGAAACTTGGGAGCATACCTAAGGAGTGGACCTTTTTTCCCTTGGCAACATGGGCACACCCAAGTGATTGGAAAACCCCATCAAAACACCCATGAGGATTTACAATGACTGTCACAAGAAGAGTGCACAAAGGTAAGGGGCGCTTTCCCAAGGATGGGGCGCATTGATCCAAGAGATGAACGATTGATGGGAATGTAGGCTTAGATGGTTGCACCGGGTCCACGGAGGGGTGCGATGGTCGGTTGAGTCTGGGTTAGCGAAGGGGCACGACACACCCAAGAGACATGACGTTTCACACAAGTGACTCTTAGAGACCATATAAGAGTAAGGGCACACAACCAAAGGAAGCATAGAGAATTTTTCTAAGAGATTTGGAGAGCAAGTTTGAGGCAAGTTTGAGGAAATGAACTGAGGAAGAGTTTCCAAGATGGAAGACAAGTAACCAAGAGTTCGATTCTTTGGGAGGTTCTAGGGAAGTCTGATCTAGGTGGATATCGGTTGTCAGCCACCTATTCCAACTGGCTCACATGCAATTTTCATTTTGGCATTTATTTTCCTAGATTTTTGGGTCCTGAAATTTCGGAGTTGTGTTGAGGCCCTAAACAATGTTTTTTGGGCTTTCCATAGTCACACTGTAGACAAAGTCAAAGTGTGACATCATAATGAATATTCCTCAGATAGACCTTTCGAATGGGCTATCGTGCGCCTAAAACAAAGATCGTATGCAAAAGTTATGACCCCGAGAAGTTGATGTACCAACTTACCCCAATAGGGCCCACATAAATTTTGGCGCTTCATCTCTTAAGGTTAGGATTTTGGATGTCTAGGGTTTTGAAATTCATGTTTGACGTAAAAATTCCTTTGGATCCTCATTGTACTCATATTCTTGTGAATGAGCGCAACCGTCACATCTCTTCTTAGAGATAATCCACTAAAATTCTAGCAAGCTTGTTTCTGTCTGCATTTTATAGTTTCAGCATATTTCTTTATTGAATAGATGTCAAGTTTTATTGTATCTCTGTTATTTTTCATTATATCTCTGTGTAAATAATATATATTTGTATTTATTTCTTTCTTCTCATAAAATTTGGATTAGTGGTATCAGAGCCATCTGCTCCTTGGTGTTTTTAGTGCATGTCCTTGACGAGGTCAGGATACAATGAGTTTGGTCTCGAGCTTGTTTCTCTTAAGGACAAGAGCTATCACATGCCCAAGATACCTTCCATGGTGGGAGAAAAGAAACACTATGGGATAATATATCCTTTCAATCTGTTTCTCAAGGAAGCCTTCGTGCAAAAGAGGAACGAGATGATGGATAGTTTTGCGCAAATCCTTCGACGACTACCAACAGGCGACACATATTCCTCAAGCGGAGGCACCATCCCCTTAAAGGTACAAATCAAATTTGATATTCCTATATTTGAAGTTCAGATAGATGCAAATGTTGTAGACAAATGGTTGAATCTACTAGAAAGGTATTTTCCTATCCATAACTTTTCCAATACAGAAAAGATTACATTTGTTCTCCTCAAAGCCGTCCCCCATGTCAAATATTGGTGGGAGACTTTCTGTGAGAAAAAGGAAACAAAGGAACCCTCATTATTTACAGTCACACTCACTTGGGAGCCCTTCAGGGATGCTATTAAGGAACAATACTACCGTGTTGGAATTTACGATGACATGTATACGAGATGGAAAACACTGCGGTAGGAAAGGGACCAATCAGTGCTAGCGTTCACAAATATCTTACATACCTTGCGCACCAAGATGGGTGTCAAATATTTTGTGGGTACAAGGTACAAGGGGTTTCCACCAAAAATATTTTTTGGGGGTATTTATTAATACATAGTTAAATTAGGGGTACTATTTAATATCCCATGAACACACATACTATGTCACAGTTCCATGTAGTGAAAATCCTGTGGAAAACATGATGGCATCTATAAAATCATACTCAACCAACTTTGTGTCCTTAACCTTTTTCTTTATGTCCTGTGTTGGCACGGAGGGGACAGACCCGGGGTTAATCATTCAAATACCAACAAAGCCTTTAGATATTGTCCCTTTCAACATCACCTACAGAGCAAGTGAAGTCTCACCCTATGCATCTAGAGGGGTTGCAGGAACCAAAGTTTTGCAGTGATGAGGGGAAGTGAGGCATCATTCAAGTCATTTACTTATGTGTGTAGTTTCCATAACTTAACAATTACTTTCTTCTGAAACATAATCTATGCGCAACATTACAACATCATATATGATCCATACTTTCAGCATAAACCAAAAAACAACATATACTGCAAACACAACACAATACACAGATTTACATGGTTCACCTAACTTGGGCTACATCCACAATGAATGGCTTCTTATATTATTCATTAATAGCTTTCTTACATTGTGAAATGTGCTACAAGTTATGCAATAGTAACAACATCCCAAACCTACCTAGTCATTTTGTTGCAGTGCAAGTTCACTCCTCAGTCATACAACAAATTTCTTCCTTCGCTCGACTCCCTTACCCAAAAAACATTCGCAGCTTACATGCATCATAACCCCCTCTCTCTACCCTTTTTTCACTATTTCCCCTCTTACATATTTATACATACCAATAGGGCTAAGGCCATTACAAAAGTGGACAAAGTGTTCCCCAAAAATCATTACAAAAGTGGACAACATGTCCCCAACCCCCATGGTTTATAACTGTTTTCCGCCTTTTTCATGCTTCTCCGTCGTGCTCCTTGGTGTCCTGTTTCGTCGCGCAGTCTGGTTTATCTTCTACTTGCCTTTCTCCCTTTGACTTTCTTTTGGCAGAAATCCCAAAACTTATCGAAAATGCTTCTCCAACAAGCCCCCAACACTCACTTGTGGCTCATCCCGAGCCGCTCAGGCCTGTTTCCAGTGTGCCATGAAAGAGTCGAAAGTCACCTTCATTGTTATGGTCTTTTCCTTGACCTTCAGTTCCTTCTACAAAATTTGATCGATTGTTTCATTTGTCACATGATTCTTCACCTTCTCGACACCTTCTTAAACTTCCTGTTTGATGAGTCCTCAAGTCGTTGTGAGGGTTGATGTCACTCTATATGCGTCTTCTTGCAAAACTTTTATCTTCTACGCGTGGACCTGCTTCTGCACCCTAAGTTGATTCATTTTTTAATACAACTTTTGGTTTTCGTTCATCGCAGTTACCACCTTTATTGGTGGCAATGTGCCCATTCTTGCTTGTAATTTCTGGACATTTCCCTGCATAGTCTGAATCTTCTGACTTATCTCTCGTTGGCCCCTATCTTAATTCATTTGTATCCAAACACCCATAGTTTCTGTATATAGTTGCACACACTCTACTTCTAGAGTTTTTATGTTGTCAATCGTTGTGGTCATAGTTTACTTCCTTGTCTCCCTCTCTCAGGTGGAGTACTTGGTGTAATGAATGCATCCAGATCCACTATGCATGCGAGGAAGCCCTGAATGGCTTCACTTATCTTAGTGACCTGATCTTCCACTGGGACCTCCTTCTCAGCCTGTTCTTCTGGGAGTTTTTGATAGACTCACTTGAATGCCTGTTGCATTCGTTCTACTTTTTGCGCGGCCTCACCACACTCTTATTTCACTTTTCTATATTCTGTCTCTAAGGCCACATTTTCTATTGTAATATTTACTAGCTCAGTAGATGTCTTCTCAGCATGCACATTCAACTCTTGTGTTGCGCTCATCTCCTATAACGCATCCATTGGTAGTTGCGATAGCACTAGATCTATGTGACCTAATGCCCCGGCCTGCTCCTACATCTGAGTCGTGGGGAACTCGACTGCCCTTATCGCTAGCTTAATTATCCTTCATTCATCGACGACTGCCAAGGACTGAAAGATTGTTGGTCTTGCCTCTCTAGTCTTCGTAGTGCTAGTTATTGGTTGTTCCTATGTCTGTCGACCTGATGCAATGTTTGCGGCTTCTAATAGCTATCATAATTCTTCCATTTGTGCATGCATCTGTTTGTTCATCTCTTCGTGTTGTTTGTTCATCTCTTCTACACACTTGCAATTGTTGCCATATTATATTTATCATTATTTTTTTCTTTCACAACAATAGACTTCAAAAAATTCCTTTATATGCTCTATTTCATGATAGAGGTAACATTTCTCATCTTCTTCTTTGGGAGAATCCCATGAAAAATGTCACTATTATTGATAATTTTAATATCCCTTATTCTTATTTATGCTCATGCCTTCATTGTTTAATGAATATAATGTAGATGTCTCATTCAAAACTAACAAAACATCCTTCTTCCTTGAATAGGTTAAATCATGTTTATTCAAAGGTCGATGTGATCTTAGAACCTAATATCAACACTATACCTTCATAAAATTAGACATGCATTTAAGGAGAGTAATGATTACATATTCATGAAAACTTGAGCACAACACGCTACAAATTTTTCTACCAATTCTTCCATGAGAGACCCAAAATGTGTTATATATGCCCCCATTCTTTTAAATTATTGCATTTTATAAATGAATTCAACTCCTCACTTCCTTTTTAATAAATTTGAACCAACTTGGCCATGCATTCTTCTAATTATGAAATAGACTTAATTTCTGACCATGTTATCACTTAAATGGTGAATAAAGAAGAAATGCTCCTTTTTGTGTTTTATTTCGAGTGTTTGAGTTCATTCCTATATGTGCACGTAGTTGACTGTACTTCATTCTCATCCACATTGTGAAATAGTTCAGTTTACTTCATTCTCATCCACATTGTCAAATAGTTCAGTTCTTGTGCAGGCGAAAATCTTGATAGGACAGAGAAGAACTGAACTTTCAAGGTCGGGGTTTTGATGCCATACGAATGCCCCACAAAATTCGATAGCCAAAACCTGGGGAAAAAAGCGGGGAAGAGGCCATCAAGAAAAGGCGGTCGGGTTTTTCATTGTTGGCAGGGATTGTCCTGAGAAAATTTAAGGATATAAGAAGGAACGAAGTTTTGGGAAAGGCTAAGTTCTCTGTTAACCACTCAGACTAGCAATAACAAGCTGTGGTATATATAAGGTTAATAATATTTATTCTGTTAAGTAGTATTAAATATTGTGACAGATGAAATATAAAATATAAGTTATTAGATTTGAAAGTAATTCAAATTGCTTGGCAAGTTAGATATTTAACACCATATATATAATATATAATATATAATAGTTGACCATGCAAAGCACTGTACTTGCGACCCTCTCATTCAAAACCACAAACGTAAAGCACTGTACTTGCGATCCTCTCATTCAAAACCACAAAGGAAGAGCTAGACTTACAAGCATTTACCATTGGCTTGCAGTGTTGAATGAACTTCGAAGATTATT
>JASDQU010220228.1:0-17875 GCA_032191745.1 Picea mariana
AGAATAAACGATTTTCATTATTAATGTTTAGATCTGCCTGCAAGCGCACCCGCAAAGGCAAGATCATGGAAACCTCTCAAACACAAACCCTCACAGGGCCTCTCACGGCCCTAATTTATACAATAAACAAATTACAGCTATAGCTAACTCGATCTACAGATAGAATCCCGTGCCAGGCTTTCTTATGCATTCTGCAACGATAAACTGTCCTTTAAGCCCAATCCATTAAAACCACGGCCCGACCTTCACCTTTAATGAGGAAATGCCGGTTAACAACAGAATCTCGAGAGAGATCGATCCTGCAAAGTTCAGATCCTCGACTACATATAAATGGATGCAATAAAATCTCAAATCATAAAGATGTGCTGTGCTTCATCAAAATCAGGGGAAGAAAGAAAGGTTAAATCTTGTGCTTCATCAAAATCAGGGGAATAAAGAAAGGTTAAATGCAAAGACAGAAACCCTAAACAACTTCACGCAGAGAGAATCGATCACAGGATCGAACGAATAGAACTTCATCGGCCCTAACCCTGTCATTTAAAGAATGTGCAGACGAAATCGACGACCAGGATCGATCACCGGAGAATATTACCTGGCGAATATGCCACCATCTAACGGTGAAAATTGCGTTGCCGCTTTGTCACGAGAACTAAAAGGTGGTTGGTATGCTGCCACGAAGCTCAGCTCGGCCGCGCTATGACAACTAAGTGAACGGTCACGAGGGATTAAAAAATCCGAAACCGGTCCCAGCGTTTACTTTCCTTTCCACCCTTTTCGGCCACGGCATATTTTTGTTAATTTTAGTTTCTATAATTTTTTTTAAATGGAAAAAACTTAAAAGTCTTCAATTTTTCGACTGTAAACGAGTCATGGAACACCCAAAACTATTTAACCTTTATCACTATACGTAAAACTTAAATATTAATACCCAAATACAAGTTAAATTCATTTTTAATAATATATTTACAAGATAGTTTAACTGCAAATTTACTTAAATCTAATTACAATCAGAAAATTGAATTTGCAAAATTATAAAATAGGAAAAATAATTCACTTTGTTTCTAAACGTTAATTAATTCATCTTCATATGTAAAAATTTATGAATACTTAAAATCTGTTTATTAAATATTGTTTTTTTAGATTTGTAGATAAGTGGTTCTTGTAAATTAAATTATAAAAGAAATATGTTAATTGACATGTAAAAGTTTTTTAAAAGTTTGATTGGGTTTAATGGTTAAAAATTTGTATATTTTCTTAAGAGGTTATAAGTTTAGATCTTATCATGTGATCCTTTTAAAATTTGTAATTATAATCTTTTTTTATAATTTATTTACAAGAATTTGTGCTTTACAATTCAATTCTTGTATTATGTTGAGGGGTTGTATTATGTTTACAATTCAATTCAATTAAGAGGAGATGTTGCGGGGTTAGTATTATGTTAGATAAAGCTACATTAAAAAACCTACTCTAGTTTAAAAAAATCACGAGTCTTTACATAGCATGTGTGTTAGAGGAATATTAAAGAATATCACTAATTTCACTAGATATTGATAACTACCTCCCAAAATCCTTTTGTTAAATATTTTTACTAGATACCATTTATATACCCTCAATACCTATAAACCCTCTATTCCCAACATCCACCCCCACAATCCCTGCAATATATACACTTTATTTTTCACAATTAAAACAAATCTCTTACGAATGAGTGTGATAAGATATTGGTCAACAAAATGAAGCCCCCGTGACAAAAATACACTCATCATAGCATAGTCCTAGTCAAATTAGATGAGTGCATGGCAACAGTAATATAAACAACCATACAAAAATGGATAATTAGCGAAATGTATTTGAAACTAAGTTTATTAATGAGACCATTGACATTTGAAAAACATATGTTAATGTAAAGCTTTTGGGTTGCCATGTGTCTCCCTTATTAATACCTTATACCAACCAAACCATGATGTAAATGTTGCTAGCTAACTAATGTGTCTTGGTTGTCTAGATGTTTCCAGTTGTAGTTGTTGGGTGGATTGGAGCTTAAAGGTGTTGTATTAATTAAGTCACAACTTGCATAATATGAGTCATTCCTTTGCACTACATGGTTGACATTCTTGCAAATCCTCTATTGACTCTTCATCCATGTTTCTGTTAGCAAAGATATATATCAACACAATTGTTAATTTGTTTATCCTAGTTGTTTTTCTTCTATTGTTTTCTCAAACATATGATGAAATGTAATAATAAACGTAGACCATTGTCTCAGACATACGTTGCAAGATAATGATGGACGCGGACCTTGAATAGTTGGAGTAGTAGGAGGATTTTTATTTCATGTTAGTTTTTTCTTCCTGCTTCGTCCAATAACACTTTTTTCTTGTGGCAAGAGAAAGGCCTCTTCACTTTTGCTCTATCTATCTAAAACTCCATAGGAAATTATTGGGGCAGAGGAGTCTATAGAACACTCTATTGAACGCTACCTCATTAATCGATTTAGTAGCCAGCAAAGATCTAGCTCGAATATTCTTAATTTCCCACTTAAATAGACATTTGACTCATAATAGCAAAGCATTGGGACATCACTTGAGAGCTGGTGTAAATGATAGTTGTTGTGGACATTGATTTTTCCAGATCCTCAATGTATGTTGGTTTCACTTTGACTCTATGTCACTCATTCCTATGTTGGGTTTTATATTTCCACTGCTCCTTCCTCTCGACTAGGCAAGTCCTAGTTCCTCAATTTGTGTTCTAAGTTCCCATTTTTCTGGAGAAATCACATGTTTTAGGAATTAATTTTGTTAGTCTCTCAAGGGGTTGAAAATCGACATTGTTTTTTGGATTGGTCTGGTTTCAGTATATTGTGAAAGACATCCCTCTTACTGTCATGGACAATTCAAAGTTAAAAGAAGTCCATAGAATTTTGTGTAGACATGAAGAAATCACCCAGGTAAACAATAGAGCTTTTACGTTAATTTCCTAAAAAACCACAGAGCTAGAGCAGGCCAGCGCCAAGAAAAATGAAAATATCATAACTCTCATTCTCATTCAAAAGCAATAGATCAACTCCTTGGAAGTGGAATGCAACTGACTTCACTCATTGGTTGCATCCTTGCGAATGAAATCTCTCTCTCTCTCTCTCTCTCTCTCTCTCTCTCTCTCTCTCTCTCTCTCTCTCTTCCAATGGTTTAGGCTCTATAAATTCTTTGTAAGTAGGAATGAGGGAGGAGGATATAGTCTATCAAAATAGAGATTTTACGGAGATTGAGGAACCAAGTTCCCCTCAGTCAAGAGAGGGGAAGGAAGCTCAAGGCAATGTCCACCCATAATGTTGTGAATGTTTTTTCGAATTACTAGTTTTTTGAGTCAATATGTTAAATAAGTCACAAATTCACTTGAAACTCCTATCCAGAAAAATGAATAAATAAATAATTAAAGTCTAACTTAATATGTTTAGAGATTAGTATAGTTTTAGAGACATCTCTGAATTTTGATGAATGTATATGTTGCTTGCCTCGACGCAGACCCTTTTAAAGAAAATATATATTTTATGTTCTAGTTAAACATATAGAAAAATATTTGATATTATAGGCAAATGATATTAGAAGATTTTAAACATTGCTATACCTTGATACTAATTGATCATAATGGTTATATATTTAGAAATTTGGGGCGATAGACAAAGGAAGGATATTAGATGTTTTGATGCATTGCTCCACCTTTATACTAATCGATCATAATCATAGTCGTTACGATATGATATGTGAGAGCGTGGTAATTTTTCATGGAGGCATTCTCATAACCATTATGATATGGGAGAGGTTGGCATTCTCTAGGTGGAGGTATTCTCCCTAAACTTGCATCTCAAAAAATGTATTCATGTCTCGCTTCAATAATATGTCTATTTGAATTCATATCCAAATTGACCATTTTTAGATTATTGTGAGAATGAGAATTAGAGTGGAGAATTTAACTGTGTGTTGGGATGTGATCTCTTATATGTTGGTTTGTAGTGTAATGTTATTCTATTTTACCTAGAAATATGACACATAATCTTAGTCCACCTTAGAAATGTTGGAGATAATAATAAATAGTTCAAAATTCAAAAGAAAACATATTAGCTTGCAATATGACATTTGTATTCATATTATTTTGTGATATGACATTTTTATGGAGCAAAATCTATTTGCAATCTAGTCGACTCCACAGTTTTTCAAGGAACATCTTCATAATTTTATTTGAAAAAATGCAATGATATTGCCTTTCATGGAAAAAAAAAAAGGAAATTGGGGTCTTTATGCATATTTACAACTTTATAGCACTTTAAAAGGTCAAATTTTTTATTTATTTATCAACATTAATCCATCCACACATTTAGTATTCTATGACCCAAAAAACATAACTATAAAATAAAAAAAAATTGCAGCACCTTGCAAACATATAAAACAAAAACCTTTAAGCCCTATGGATGCTCAAGTTGAATGCCTTGCAGATGCAATGATCTTTGCATCAATCAATTTCCACATATCCTTTTGGATGAGGGGAACCAACTTCAGATTGATTTACCTCAACTTTTGTCAAAATGGATTGGTACATTCCTTCAAGGGTATCATATGTTGAATTATGTCACCCTTGTAAGCCTTTAAATCATCATAGGTCCAAGCAAAAACATCTCTCAATTCTCAGATGAAGTCTTCAATTTCCTTCCTTTCTTCGCTCAAAGTTTCTTTACCAATCTTTACCTTTTACAAAAAATTTCAAG
The DNA here is from genome assembly GCA_032191745.1 of Picea mariana. Taxonomy (NCBI): domain Eukaryota; kingdom Viridiplantae; phylum Streptophyta; class Pinopsida; order Pinales; family Pinaceae; genus Picea; species Picea mariana. The sequence continues at coordinate 4,760 of JASDQU010220228.1, forward strand.
GATCCAATGTCGATTTCCATATATTCATGAGGTTTAACCATTTCTTTCTTGTCCTTATACATGTCATGCTTGTTAAACATCCTTTCAAGGGATACAAGGTTGAATATAGTCTTGTTTTCTTTTAACTATTCTTCCAATCCTTCTTATGTCCAATCAATCTCATTCTCATTAAATTCCTACAAGTTGTTAATGAATCTAAAAATCTGTGCATCTTCATCAAAAAATTTCCAGTTGATGAAGTTATATGGAATCGAAAGTCTGAAGGTAATTTCCAACACTCCCTTTTCCATCAAATGTTCACAAGTTTTAAGTGTTGAGGAAGAAACAATTAGTGCATTAGCTTTTTCATTGAACATTCTATTCTCTACTTCTAAAGATAAAGAATCAAACCATTCCATGGCATCCCATACTACATTCATGTATCTTTTCAACCTTTCAGTTTTACATGCAAGGCGACCTTTCACTTACATAATTATTAGATTAGAATAACTAATAATATGTAAAACTTTAATTCCAAAATCTTTAGCCAAATTTAAACCAAGCAAGAGCACTTCATACTCTGCTATATTGTTAGTTCCATCAGATTCCAAACAAAAAACATAACATGGAATATTGCCATCTTCACCCATACCTAATTGGGACTTGGCCCCATCAAAATTCATCTTCCACATGTTGTTGATGTCTTCCTGAGGAGATACTTCTATTACAAGCATGGTGTAGGATCCGAAACCATATTCATAGCAAACCAACTCATTCTCAGGATCTTGTGGGTCTTCTATATGATATCTTCTCATAAGTTCTTTGTGTAGAGTCACAAAAGTGCCTTCATAAGTGGGGATTGTAACATAAGATAGATTCATCTGGATGCTACCTCCAAGATCAAAATCCCACTTTCAAGATAAGAGCTTACCCCAAGTGTCTGAAACATCAATGACCACCCCATCCATTACCAAAGAAATATTTGGATAAATTTCCAAGCTTACTTGAAGATCATTAACCAATCCACATACTTTGACTTCTTTGGAGTCTATAGCACATATATTCTTGTAANTATTGTCAGATACATTACATTGGTTGAAGCTCCAGAATCCAACATGCAATTGTGCAACATTAGATCAACCACTAATAAAGATATGAAGAATAGTTGGTGATTTGGATTATTATTCCTTTCCTAATTCATGGTTTGAAGAATAATGAGGGAATATTTGTTCTCGTCCACAACATGGGTTGTTTGACTCATCACTTCCATCCCAAAAACTTCTTTAATTTGACTCTTCATAGAAGGAATCTTTGCTAACTCAACAAGAGGGATGGAAATCTTGACATTGCCCATCCAACTTGATATATCAAACTTGAATTCAAAAGGATTGACTACTGAGGGATTAACTTGAGGTGTCTCAACAACTAGCCTTGTAGGTTTATTGCCTCCTTTAGGAGGCTCTGAAGGACATCTTTGTTGATCTTCTTGTGGTGAGCTACCCTTTTTTCTTTGATAATTCAAACATATGAATTTGTCCTGGTACATTTGATTAATTTCCTCTAGAGAAGGCATTTCACCGAACAACATGATTTATCTTTCTTCTTCAATAGAATTATCCTTGACCCATTGCATGTTTTTTGGGAACAAATGGAAATCATATTTCCCATCAAACACATCGTTGCATGTATCGAAGAAATCTTTGCCATTTTGATCACATGTTGTGACTCTTTCTAAGTAAGTGGTGTAAGTATTTTCATTATGAATACTTTGGCATGTCTTTCAATAGTAATATGTTTATGCTCAAGAATGTTGGTTGGATCCAATGCTATAGGATGCCTCTGATTTGGAGGAGGGTATCAATATCCATTCCTTGGTGGAAACTTGTTATGTTTTTGTTTCTTTCCATATGCACAATCTTGCTCTATATTGCATTAGTCGCCTGCATGAAAGTTGTTTGAATCTTCCTCCTTTGTTCCACAAGGAGCATGATTGGATTGGGATGAGGCTCGATGGAAAGAGAATCATTTTTATTTATGATCAACTTTATTCCTGGGAGGACTTAAAATGTCTGACTTTCATGAAAGATTCCAACTTTCATCCAAGATTTTGGCTTTCTTCTTGACATCTGGAAGATTTGTAGGCCTAGCTTCGTTGAGGAAGAAATTGAAAAGCCCTTGAAAATATGATATGTAAACTATTGTGGATATTCCACTAGACAATTTGTCACAACAAATCTAACAAAATATTAAATATTTACTATGAAGGTTAATTTCCTTTAGATCCCAAATTATTTAATTACTAGTTTTCTGCTTAAAAATGTATGAAATATATGAAATGAAAAAAATAGAGAACATAGATAAAATACTCACACCATCCACAAATAAAAAGAAGATATAACTTGGGAAACCCATTCCAGAGAAAACCCGGCTAGAAGGTGAGGTCTCTCTACTCTCTTTTCTTCAAATGCAAGTACACAGAAAGATGCATTCTTGTTGGAGTTTCCTTTGACACTGTGGCATGTATGGATGTTGCAAAATCTATCATTTGTTATGCTCTCAAAATACCACTCCTAGGTTCTTTTCTCAACTATGGAACAAATACAATGCTAAAGAATGGAACCCCTTCTCCTCCTAGCAGCATGATATTTAACATAGTTCAATAGTCATCCAGGGGTAGGGTATTGACTTCCTCAATCCTCAATTAGTGACAAGGATTGGACCTTATAGAATCTTCTCAAAATTCCACATGTGGCTAGCCCCATATGTTTAAGGAGGGTATGACATGGCATCCCCTCGTACCATTGTGGTCAACAAGGTAGGTCAACTTACGATATGCATAAATTTCGCATATGAGCTCTAATTGAGGCATGGTTTGCACCATTGGAAAGGTCTGAGAGTCTAAAACACTGACAAGGGTGTGAGAACAACTTATGGACAGTGGAACCCCCAAAAATGTCGTTAATGCCTCAAAATGGCTCTAGAAGGTTCCAGACCCCAATTTTCCAAACTGGGACCTTACACTAAAATGGCCCTGCAAGTTGATTCCTCCAATTTTTCCACTTTGAAAGCATCAAGATAGATGAAAAGTAATATAGTGATCCAATTTGGATCAACATATTTCATGCAATACATAATAATGGTGGTTGGGGTAGGATAATGAGTCTGAGGGATATCATGCACAATCTTATCAAACCTATTATTGAATTGATCAATAGTCTCATTTTCATTTCTACTTATGTTAGTTAAAACATTAAAAAGAAATCAATTATCCTTATTTTTCAGCCATCTATAAAAAAAAACATCCTGACATGTTTCAAAATAAGTAAGACTATTATCAAGTGATTAATAAACTGTTGGAAATAATCCACTAGACAATTTGTCACAACATATCTAATAAAATACTGAAATATTTACTAAGAAGGTTAATTTCCTTTAGATCTCAAACTCTTTCATTACAGGTTTTCTGGTTAAAATTTGTATAAAATAGATGAAATGCGAGAAATAGAGAACATAAATAATACTCACACACCATCCACAATTAAACAGGATATATGACCTAAGAAACCCAATATGAGAGAAAACCTAGCTAGAAGGTGAGGTAGCTCTACTCTCTTTTTTTCAAATGCAAGTACAAAGAAAGAGGCACTTTCTGTGGATTTGTCTTTGACATGATGGCCTACATGGCTTGCTACATAATCTCTCATCCTCTGTTATGCTTCATAGAATACCACTCTCATAATTTTTGCTCAATTATGGAACAAGATACAATACAAAAGAATGGAACTCCTTCTCCTCCTAGCAGCTCTATATTTAACATAGCCCGAAATCCATCTAGAGTTAGGGTATTGACTTCCTCAACCCTCAATTACTGATCAGGTATGGACCTTCTAGAATATTATAAAAAATCCACTATGTGGCTAGCGCCACACATTTAAGTAATGAAGGTTGACATGGCATCCACTCGCACCATGGTGATCAATACGATAGGTCAACTTGTGGGAGGCATAACTTTCACATACAAATTGTGATTGAGGCAATTCTTGCACCATTGGAAAGGTCTCGGTGTCTAGAATATAACCAGTATCTCCATAGTAAAGTTTGGATCTATTGACATGAGCAAAATTCCCTTTGTCAAAATTAGGGGTTACCCCCGATAAGAAGTGCTAATTAGATCTCTCACCATTTGGAACATCGAGCCCATCCATATTTTGGCTTGACAACCATTTCTGGTTTGGGGTTTACCGTTTTTGGCCCGACCCACTAATGAAGGTTTTCTAAGTTAAAGAGTGAAATGCAACTAATCTAAGATGCATGTGTCTGGAATAAACTAAGGTAGCTAGAAAGTAAACATGGAACCGACCATGTTCATGTCAATGGCCCAAGAAATAGTTCACAGAGAGAAAAGATAGGAATATGAACAAACAACTACAAACATAGAATAGTCTAGCATTTAAAAAATCATTTACGGTTCTTGGCCCACGAATTTAGACAAATATTCTCCGAAGAGTAGAAATAAGAATGCAAACATCATACCTAAGAGTAGTCTACAAAATGAATTACATCCTTACACAACCCGAGTGTTGAGAAAAATGAAAAGGAATAGTCCACGATACATCAAACATGAGAATCAAAGATCTTCAAAAAATAGCTTGGCCAAATAGGCTTCTCCTCATTAAAAGTTTCAGTAATAATACATAAAAGCTCAAAGAGCCAAAAGCCCCTGACTTGGATACAATCCCCATATTTATTGAAGTTCAACTTGACTCTTGGTCTTCCGCCTCCCCCCTATGACCTTTCATTTACAAAATTTTGTCCTTATCACCTTCATAATGATGATAGAACAAGGACAACATAAATGTTTATGATTTAATGTATAATATGCAATTACAATTTGAATTTTTCTTTTAGTGTTGGTGGGCCATCATAGATTCTAGCCATAGTGCACCTCACCCACCATGAAGACTGGTTTGGACATGGTAAAAGGATTCTTCCTCCAGGTTTGATATTCAACCACAATGGGATCTAAAATTCTTCTTCAACCATTTGAGTTTGATTCCCTTTCACTGCTCCTATGTTGCTGCGACAAATATTGTTGTTGTTGCTCTATCGTCCTTGTTTGTAGATCACATTTGCAGGGGCACTTCTGCGCACTAGAAGAATTTCCTTGATGTGTGGCATTTGTGCATTCATGTTTTACTTCCCTCACATGTCACATATCCGGGTAGTTAAGTATGACCTTCCTTTAGCAAGGGTACCTAGCACCATTCAACATGTAGTGGATGAGTGATCACAAAATAACCTCAAAATAAAATATCAACACCACGCATTTTAAAACATAGAACTAAAAAATTTAACTAATTAAGAGTTTGTATATGATTCCATGAGTTTTGTTTATGGTTCCTCTACTCTTGCTTGAGGTGTCATGTTCTCTAAGGCTATTGACAATGTATGAAATCTTGATCTTGAAAAGTTAAAAAAAATGGTGAGGAATTCTCTCAAATAATATAACTATGAAGTTGTATATCTCAGAAATACCTTTCCAACAGTATAAGGAACGCACAAAGCAAGCATTGGATTCAACAATTATGGCCAAAATATGAAAGGCAATTTGGTAGGGTCCTGTCCCTATTTCGGCGAGAAAAGTACGAACTCTTGTTTCAACAAGAAAAGCACTAACTCTTATATTGGAAAGCAAAGCATGAACTCCTCTGGTATGTATCGAAAAGGAAAGCATGAACTTCTCTATTATGCATCAACGAAGATCAAGTGATTGGCTCCAATGTTGGGTGTGTTGATGCGGTATGAGTGATTTCCTTCACTAGAAAGTTGATGGTTGAGACAAGTCTTAGAACATTGGAGGAGCTCCAATTGTGTCACGTTGTACGAACTCACAAGTGATAATTGCAGTACCTGAACTTAGAACCCTTATTGATATCATCGGTATGTTATGTGTGGAATCACATGGATTCATATTCAAGTGATGGCGCATGGTTAGATTTCAGTTTTGGAGTGGAGGGAAATTTAATGCTTAAATGGTTAAAGAATTAAAAAAATTATTTATTGAAAAGGGGTGGTCCCCCATTCATGATCCGGATTTTATGAGAAGAACGAAATGAATACAGATTATTATTATGCTTAACACAGAATAACAGATATACAGTAAAACTAGCTTCTATTCAATAAGGAAATATGTTGAAACTGTAAAATGCAGCGGAAAACAAGCTTGCTAGAATGGTGGTGGCTTATCTCTGAGAAGAGATGTGACGACTGCGCTCATTCGCAAGAAGATGATTACAATGAGGATCTCCAAGCCTTTTTACAATAAAAATGAATGAAAAAACCCTAGACATCCAAAAACCTAACCCTGGGAGATGAAGCGGCAAAAGTCATGTGGGCCATGTTGGGGTAAGCTAGTACATCAACTTCCAGGGGTCATAACTTTTGCATAGATCTTCGTTTTAGGCGCACGATATCCCATTGGAAAGTTTTATCCGAATACTACACATGTTGACGTTAGAATCTAAATTCATTCATATTCTAATTATGTTGATCCCTAAAAACATTGTTTAGGGACTCAAAACGGCCCCAAAAGTTGGGGACCCAAAAACTAGGAAAAAATTGCCAAATTGGAAAACTGTCAAAATGAACTAGTTGGAATAGGTGGGAGGTCACTGACATCCATATGGATCAATCCTCCCCCATTAGGAGGTAATGGTCTCCATTCCGCTGATTTCTCCCATCAGATGAGGAAATTTCTATTGAATTTGGCCCCAAGTGAGTCACTTGCCTTGGTGCAGGGGCTGGACTGCTTTAACAACTCGATAAAGATGGATTCTTTGTTTTCGAGTGCCCTTGACCTGTGTGTCTACAATTTGATCATTGGATTCCTATTGCATGCAGTCAGGGTTGAGCTCTATTGGTGTCAATTGTTCTGATATCTCTAAGGTGTCCAATAATGGTGGGAAATATGGTTGAAGGAGAGCCACATTGAATATTGGGTGCAGGCCAAGGAAAGAGGGGATGTTGAGCTCAAAATCATTGTCACCCATAGCCTTGGTGATGGTGTAAGGTCCATAATGGAGTGGGATAAGCTTCTGATGGGGCTCGATAAGGCATTCTTTCTGCAATTGCAACCAAACTTTGTCTCCCACCTGAAACTTATGTGGAACCCGGTGTTGATCATGGCATTGCTTGTACTTGGCATTGGACTTTTGTAAAATATCTTGAACCTGTTGGCGGATGTGATGGATCCGCTCAATGAACAGGGTGGTTTTTTCAACTTCAGTTAGAGCAAGTTGTAACACCCTGTTTCCCCCAATTTGTAATTAATCATAAAATAGGAATTTCCATGCTAATGCATGAGGAAAATGTAAATGTATTATTGTTTGAGTTGCCAATAACTGACTGTGGGGGGTGAAGCCTTGAAAGTACTAGCCATGATATCACTAGAGGAAGAATGTGAAAACTATAAGAGAGGGTTCATATATCAAATAACCCAAAATCTCCCTTGATAAGGATGACAAACCTCCTTCGAATCCCAAGGAAAGAAAATCAGTCAATGGAGAAAGGACCGGTGGTTGAATCACCAACCACCCCCATGAATGGAAACATGGGTTGTCAGTTCGAAGTACCACAGGGATCTGCAGACCTGAGGTTCCTTTTGACAGAAGGAACGGGATAGTTCGGCAAAACCTCCCAAGGTAAGAGGGACACACACATGGGAGAGGAGACACGGGAAGAGACGGGGAGAAGAAGAGCGTAAGCTCGCAGGGAAGATGCGCAGAGCTCTCCAGTGAGTCGCGAGATGAAGGTCGCGAGCTTGATGTCGAGGGGCATTTGAGAAACCTCGTCGAGGCTATCACCGAGAGAGAAATCTCTGAGTTATAGAGAACATGATCCAAGCAAAAGCAAAAACACAGAGAGAACCCTCGAGAACTGTGAGAATTCCCTGGTGATATCATGGCTTGGCACGGGGGTGGCCAGAGTGCTAAGATTGAATGCCTCTGAGCCTATGGTCGGGTGGAAGGATGAACACCCACAGTCAGTTGGTTGGCGGCAACCTGTAATAGATAAGTGATTTCTTACCCTGTGTAATTTATTTGTAACTGTGTATGAATTGGCTATACTGTGTATGTTGTAGGAATCGAGCATATTTCTTAATGGATATACTGTATCCCCCTTATTTCTGCTTGATTGTATAATTAGGCCAGTAAGAAAGCATATGGTTAGGATAGGTTTTATACCCATAAATACTTGTGTCCTATGGTAGCATAAGCCCGAGTCACGAACTGTGCGTTCGTTGACCGTGGACACAGTTTCATGTACACATGTAAACCTTCCTAATCCTTTTGAGTCCCTTGGAGGACAAAACCTATTAAGCTCAGGAGAGGTAGTGCAGATATGCACAGGCTCTCTGCAAGGAAAACCAAACCCAGAACCCCTTGATGAAGGAGCGCAATAGTTGTGCTGAAGACTCTTCTAAGAGTCAAGTCTAGGAGAAAGAGCACAAAGCTCTCAAGTCCTTCATAGCTGATGAATCTCAGGAAGGATAGCGAGTTTCAAATATCTAAAGAGAGTACCCTTTCGTTTTCTAGATGCACAGACGAGATCCTTTCGGAGGATATGAGGTCTATCATGACCATTAGATTGGAGGAAGGAGCGTAGGCATTAATGCCTCGACCCCTTTCAGCCTTCACAAGTAGCGACAGAATCGGGACCATAGATCCCAAGATCCATGGGAGTTACTTGGACCGTCCATCGGAGGGACACGTGGCTGCCGGTCGACGTTTCGGCACCCGAGAAACCAAAGGGAAAGACCCCTTTTCTTCACAAGTCGCGAAATCCCGGTATACGAAACCCCGAATTGCTTTAGTGTGAATAAGTTTGAGAAAGTCGGGATTTGATCGCGACCGTTGATCATCCTAAAAATATCACAATGGTTGATCGTGGCTAAAGGTCGCAGCCATCCATCGGAGGGACACGTGGTTTCCGGTCGGCATTTCGGCACCTGGGAAACCAAAGGGCAAGACCTCTCGTCTTCGCAAGTTGCAAAATCATGATACCCGAAACCCCGATGCACTCTGTGGTAGAAAGGAGGAGTCCCAAAAGGATTTGGACAGTCCATCATAGGAGGTGCGTGGTGAGCGGTTAGAGTTCGGGGAAAGCTCCGAAATCTCGTGAGTCGTTGGATCTCGTACAAGGACTCGCGTATCGGGTTTCGGGGTTTGAAGAGTCGAAAGACTTGACTCTCTTGCATTTCGAACTCCCGGTTACCAAAATCTCGATACGGCCAGGGCCGTCGGATCAGGGGAAGATTCGCAGCCATCGATCTCAGCAAAGGTAAGATTTTGGGTTTCGGGGTTTGAAGAGTTGAAAGACTTGACTCTCCTGCATCGCTAAGTCTTGAAATGTGAAAGGCGCCTCTTGGCTTGGCCCGTGGTCGTAACCAACGATCACATGGAGGTGGATAAGGGGAAAGCTAGCCTGCGCTAGGCTCCTGTAGGAATTTGGGGATTCTGTCCCTCGAAGAAAAGAGGAAAAAATTTTAGTTTGTCGTAGTGGGTATGTGACAAATTGGTATCAGAGCATGGTTACAACACTTGGCCTGCTTGGGCTCATGTACGAGTCACGTAAGGAGATGTTGTTATCTGCATTTACTCCTTGAGGAGAAGGGCTGCAAAATGAACCTGTGATTTTGGGATTTCTTGTTGAATTCCAACAAAGGAATTATATTGTTCCTTTGTCAAAATGATAACTACTCTTATAGGAGTAGGGATGCACTGATCAATATTATTGATAAGACTTGAGTGTGAATAACAGAGGTGGAATAAATTGTGTTATGGAGCTGCACGAGCCAGAAAAGGGACATGAACTGAGTTGTTCTGTTACAAGTGTGATGATGGCTACCTACTAAAGCAGGTAGAGTCTCTTGCAATTGAGATGGCTGGTTAGGTAAGAATTAAGATACAAATGAAGAACTCCTTCATGATTTGGGAAATCTGGTAAGGACTGGTAGGATCCTTAGAAAGTTATAATTACTACATTATTAAAAGACTAAACCCTGAGTATATAACTCCTCATGAATGAGAGGACTGATGAAAATATGTAGGGTCAGATTACCTGACCTATAATGGTTAGAATCGACAACAAGGATAATCTGTGTAAGTAAGATTAAGAGGAGTCCTTTGGGACTGTTGCTAATTCCCAAGAGTGACCCTTGTTGGTTTTTCCCATAAAGAGAGGGTAACGTCTGTATGAGTTATGACTAAGAGATTAGTCATGTAAGTAACTTAAAAGCTCAGAAGAGATAACGGGGAAATTTGGTATGCCGAACATGCGTATAGAATCCAGCTTGTGTTAAAGTTTGAAAACTCTGGAGGTTGAGCGCAGAGTATACAAGGAGGAGTAGTGGTTTTAAGTCTTGAGAGGAAAAACTTAGAAAAAGTTTCTAAGTTTCGAAGAGTTGAAGCGTTCAAAAGTGAAGCGTAGAAAACTAAAGTTCGAAGAAAGAACAAGTATGGAGGATTGAGCAGGAGAAATCCTTCAGAAAAGAATTTTGAAGATTGGATAGGATCGAGAGTCAAGATCCATTCAGAAAGAACCGAAATGTTTCGAGTTGTTCGATCTCGGAGAAGTAGCGGACTGGTTAGTTGAGAGGAGATACCAGAATTTCGCAAAACCAAAGGTCTTGGAAGAAGCAATGAGAAATTCACGAAAAGATCATAGTCGTTGATCAAGGAGTGATCTGGACCATTGATCGTCCAAAGAGAATTTTGGAATTTTAGGGATCGAGAGAATGGAGGTGAAAGGTCTTTTGACTTCACGACACACGAAATCGCGAAATCCCGATACGCAAAACCCCGACGAGATCTGAGCTATCAGATCGTGGAAGAATTGGGACCGTCAGATTGAGAACTCCAAAACTTCGCAATTTTGGGGATCGAAGGATTTGAGGTTCTTCATAACAGAAGTTCCGAAGTCGCAAAACATGAAATCGCAACATAATCACAACCGTTGGTTGGAGAGCCGTTGGTGACCATTGATTTGATCTGAAATTTCAACATTTCAGGTATCGAGAGTCTGAACGGATGGTGGAATTCTCGAAGGGAGGAATACCGAAATTCCATGAACCGTTAGATCTAGTTGATCAAATGAGAAGATAAGGCTGATAACCTCTCATCGCTCACAAGCTCAGGAGGAATAGTATCTGTTAGATTGGAATCAACGAGAGCCGTTGATCTAGAGCTTCGAGGTTTCATCTATTAGGAAAATAGAAGCGTAGACTTTCCAAAGTCGCGCCAGGTAAATCACCGATTCAATCAAGGTCCTTGGTTAGTGGATGACCTGAACCGTAGATCCGGTGTAATTGGATCTTCGGGAGTCGAAGGTTTAGAAGTCAACGGGCAGAGTTTTGAGGACTCACATGTCACGAAATCCTGACATCCAACCTGAGCCGTTGGATCGAGACAGGCGGTGGATCGTTGAACTGACGCATACACATTTAGGGGATTCGAAATCGAGAGTTAAGGGGTGAAGACTCCGCCAGAACCACGAAAGGTGGAAAGTCAGGATTTGATCAGGACCATTGATTGCCAGAGAGATCTGGACCATGGGATCCAGGTTTCCAGACCCTCGTGGATCAGAAGTTTTGGGAAACGGTGGAGCATTGTCCGCGGATTCGCCAAAACACAGGATCCCGACGCGTGTCTGGGAGTTGACCCCAGGTTCCGAGCGAAGGGTCATGTGAATAAAAAAGCCGAGAAAACCTTAGATTCGATCTTTTGGGTTTTCGGATTTCGGGGATCGAAGAACCAGAGTTCCTTGCAACATGAATCCCGAAATCGCGAAACGCGAAACACCTTTTTGTTCGGATCGTGGTCATCACTAGTGGTCACGTGAGGAGAAGGAGTGAGCTAGTATGATGAATACGCATGATTTGAATGCAGTGTGAAGCTTCATAATAGGAATCCTAATGTTAATACCAGTAAGGTATGAATGATATGAAACGTGCAAGTAATGCACACGTATGATGTAAGAATATAAGTATACTAGAGGCCCAATATGATTGCCCTGATGAGTGAAACGTGAATCAAGTATTTCTCTTGTCCAGATTAAATGAATACTATGGAGGCATAGCTGACTCCATTCTAGGGAGTCATGAAAGTTTTGTTCCAAAAAATAGCATGAGGGGAATGTATTCCATTTCCTCAGGAAGTACCAATATAATTAGATGAAAGGGTAAATGAGCAAAGATGCTCTCTTGTCATAACAAGAGACAAATGATTACACCTTTGAGAATCACATGAGAAGGATTGTGAATGAATCTAAATTGATTGATCTTAACAGTAAAGATGCGTGCTTATATTCCTTAAGGGGAATATTTAGTAAAAAGCTAAAGCTAACTCAAGGTTGAGGCCATCACAAATAGTGATGGATATGCAACAAGGAAGTTGCATGCCAAAGGAGTTCCCGGTGGAGGAACTGTGTAAGGACTTTGTCAGAAGAACAGATTCACAACCCTAATAATTTTTGAAGGTTGGACAATGGGATACAAGGCCTGTCCATATATAAGAATCCTGGATTACATTTTGAAAGAATCATGTAATTAATAGAAGACTAACAACTAAATATTGACCATTCTAATAATCGAANACATGTTCATGATTCATTATGAGAAAAGAGTTGCTATTAAAGCATGTTGCAGTATCCCAAAAAGGGTTAGAGTGAGGCCTAACCAAGGCTGCTCAGAAAAAGAGCAGTTGTGGAAACCGGTATAGTTGGTAAGAGGCAAGTAAACCCCCCGAGTATGATTAAATGAATAAATGAGTACATTTAACTGATAAGGCTTGGTTGAAGCTATGAGTAAGAAAAGGCAGTGAGACCTTAGAGATAACTCGACTGGGTTGAAAATCCCCAACGATGTAGAAAGAATTTGAAGAAGAGGAGAGCCCTCAATTCTTTCCTTGATGTGCATTATGTTTTCTATGGGATGAGAAAGCTAGTGCATTGATGAACGAAAATGTTTTGACACCATAGTAATGATGGTTGTAATACTGTGAAAACGATTGAGAACTGTTGTGTTGCACTTATGGAAACATTTAAGGATGTTTATGAATTTGAATGTTATGATACATGCAT